>MCFE01000309.1:0-97776 GCA_002104905.1 Basidiobolus meristosporus CBS 931.73 | reverse complement strand
ACCACTCAAGAGGCACCCAGTCAAAGTAGCAGTGAAGGACCTGGCAGTGATAATAGCCAGCCGCACTTACAGGAGCCTGTCACAACTATGGTTGAGAGCTCAAAACAAGCAGAAAAGAAATGCCAGGCTGCCAGAAGAGTGCCAGCAAGGGACAAGCAGGCCAAAACAGATTTGTCAGAGCAGAATTTATCCAGGAGAAAATGTAGTTCTTTACAAGAAGCACTCAGACAAAGTAGCAGTGAAAGACCTGGCAGTGATGAAGGAAAAGGTAAAGGGAAAATGTCTACCCAAGCCTGAGACAGGGAGGCATGCAAAAAAACTGCAGTTCTTGCCAATTAACACCACAAGCCAGGAACAGACTGAATCCCATCACAGCCAAGAAGAATTACCAACAAGAAAACCGCTGTTTTCACAAGAGTTGAAGCGCAGCCAGTTGAGCTACACTCCATCAAGGTAGATGAGCTTGCTGAAAAAGGCAATTTGTCTACCACAGCCTCCACAGCCTCTGTTGTTGACAGAGTGGAGATCCCACTGACAGACAAGGCTACAATGTCAAGAGCTCAAAAGACTATCACAATGCCTTCAGTGGAGTTTTGGAACATTGATAGGCACACCAAGAGGTTGCAGTACTTCTTCAAGAGCAGTGCTTAAGAAAATGCACTGGAATATTGAAAGGATTTATTGCAAAGACTGACAGATGAGGAGCTAGACCTTGCAGTGCCGGCTAAAGACCCAGATGTGTGGGAACCAGTGAATGGACAGTGGCATAAAGCAGTTGGGTTCCCACCAAAGTTGTGGAACTGTTGTGTTGTATTATGATTAGTTTGGGGCTTGTTCTACAATGTAGAGGCTAATCAACAATATACAACAACTTCCAGTATGCTAATACTGAAATAGTTTATTGGGAGTTTGATATACCGATAGAAGATATAACTTTCACTAATTTCCTCAATCTTGGGCTCAAAATATACTGTAGGCAGTGTTTATCACTTCTACAGCAGTGTTCTGACCTTCTGTTGACTAATGGGCTTATTTACTTTTATAGTAACTTTTCCTTATTTGGAAGTCACTTTCCTTTCTGAGAAAATATTTCCTAATATGGAAATTCTGAACTTCCCTTTAACCTAAAGGGGTGTGTTGTAGAAGTCTCTAAAGGGGTCTTTAGACCTAAAGGGGTGTCTAAAGGGGTGTCTTTAGAGTAAAGGGGAGTTCAGAATTTCCATATTAGGAAATAGTTTCTCAGAAAGGAAAGTGACTTCCAAATAAGGAAAAGTTACTATAAAAGTAAATAAGCCCATTAATTGACAGAAGGTCAGAACACTGCTGTAGAAGTGATAAACACTGCCTACAGTATATTTTGAGCCCAAGATTGAGGAAATTAGTGAAAGTTATATCTTCTATCGGTATATCAAACTCCCAATAAACTATTTCAGTATTTGCATACTGGAAGTTGTTGTATATTGTTGATTAGCCTCTACATTGTAGAACAAGCCCCAAACTAATCATAATACAACACAACAAGAATTTGGTGGAGGACCTGGGTAGTTTGAACCTTTCACTATACAAGCATCAAGAAACGTTACAAGAATGACCAATACACCACTCCCAGAGTTAATAGCCACTTTTAAAGGTGCCATTCCAGTAAAATTCTCAGGAGAGAATGTTACTGAGTTTCTAGAAGAGTTTAACAATATAGCTGCAGCATTTGAGCTATCACACAAGAACAAAATCCAATTGTTTCCCTTTCTCTGTGAAGTTGAAGTATCAAGATTCTTACGAAGTTTGGACCCATTTAAGATATCTGTTGGCGCTAACTATAACTGGGACACTGCTCAACAAGCTATTTTAGCTGAATACCAAAAAGAAGCACAGTTTGTTACACTAAATGAGCTAGAAATGCCTTACAACAAGACCCAACCCTTGCAGAAGTACATTCAAAAGTTTGAGTCAAAAGCAAGGCATGTTGAAGCAGCTATTGGAATTCCAAGATTTTATCAAAGAAACTATTTTCTGATGAATATGCCTCCTGAAATACGTAATGCCATTAGCCACCAAGTTCAGGCTACAAGCTCCTACGACAATGTTAAACAAATGGTGTTAAACTATCAATCCGGGAGACAAGGCATGGATTCCATTAATATTCAAATGAAGATTTCCACTCCAGCTAAACAAATTCTTCATCGTACAAATAACCCACAAAGTGATCAGGTTAATGAATTGATTGATGCATTAGGAAGACTGACGCTTAAGTTGGACTCTCAAAGTGTACCATCATCAAGCATCAACAAGGCAAGACCAGAAAATCCCAAAACAACCAGTAATTATCCACAGCAAACCAAATATTGTGTGTACTGTGAATCTGCTGAGCATAGCCGTTATGGTTGTCAAATATTGAATATTGATATTGACAGTCATAAGGTTATGATTGATCATTATGGGAAGATCTGTGATATTGCTGGAAATCCCTTGCCTATCAACAGAGGTTATGGTGGAATGAGGTCCTATGTACTTGCTCAAGAAGAATCAAGTAAAAGCACCAAGACATCAAATTTCATACAAATCCAAAAGACTGCAGAAATTCCAAGCAATGAACATTACGTACTCACAATATCAGATCCATCAGGGCAGGTCCAAGAATATCTAATGGAAAAAGAGGAAGTTGAAGAGTTTAATTGCCTTATTGATAAGAGAAAGTATGTTTCTACAGAGAACAATCCTAAAAAAGTGTGTACCAACAAAAGAAATCAGCCAATTGTTGAAATACCAGTACAGCCAGAAACATCAAAAATCCAAAAAGAACACTTGCAACCTCAATCTAAGTATGACACTACTGCAATTACACAGAAAGTTATTGACAAATTCTGGAAATCTCCATTTCCACAACTTACAAATCAAGAAATGTTCACCGCCATCAACAATCTCAGTCAACTACTACCAGAAATGGTTAAGCCTATGAACAAAGATATCCTGAAGAATTATCAAGAACAGTCATCAACAATGTTATCAAGTGAACAATTACAATTTGAAGTGGAAAAAGCCTTTTACTCTATAACAACAGGAAGCTATGCTGCTACAATCAGCAATGTTGAAGTGGAATGTGTTTTTGATTCTGGATCAGAAATCAATGCTATCACAGCTATGACTTTTGAAAAAATCAAATTGCCATCGACAGAAGTTGACTGGAATATGAGAACTGCTACAGGTGCAACAGAGAAGATGCTTGGACTTTGTCACTCTGTACCAATTGAAATTGGAGGAATCAGGGTTACTTCTCCCTTTTTCATTGTTGCCAATGGACCCACTTTTGAGGTATTGTTGGGACGACCATATGAGAGAAAATCTCTTCTACAAGCTGATAATAGACCTGATGGAAGCTTATGGCTGACAATCACATCTGACAATTGAAAAAGAAGGGTAACCTTTTGTGCAGCAGAAGAGAATAATCCAAGAAATGCAGACACCATTCCAGTACAAAACATACAGGTTCATAAGGATATTTTGTTTTATGATCAACACTTCATTCCATCGACAACAAGTAAGACAAATACCAAGTATAAGCCAGTTGCATTGAAAGCAAAGCCAGTATCTACTGGAATCTCACCATCTGCCCACGACAATCCTCAAATGGAGCCTTTGCACAAATATGACAAAATCAGACTCACAGAAGAGAAGCTCAAGGAGTTGGCTATTGGGACTACTCTTTCCACTGAGGAGAGAAGTCTCTTTTTGACTATGCTACAACGCTATGACAATGTCTTTGCATTTAATGATGCACAAAGAGGATGTTTATCCACAGAGCTATTTCCACCGGTTAAGATCCATACCGTTGAACATACACCATGGGCACTGAGATCATATCCTATTCCCTCAAGATTACTGAACAAAGTAATTGAAATGCTACAATCAAGATTTCAAAGTGGAGTCATTGAATATAGCTATGGACCTTATCGCAATCCCTGGTTTACACCGTTGAAGAAAAATGGAAGTCTACGGTTTATGCAAGACGTACAGCATTTGAATAAGGTCACCATCAAAGATGCTATGCAACCACCCATACGACATGAGTATATTGAGTCATTTACTGGATATCCTCTGATTACAACATTGGATCTTTATTCAGGATATGACCAAATACTTCTGGATCCTACCTCAAGAGATTTCACTGCTATGGATACACCAATAGGACTCATAAGGATGACAAGAATTCCTCAAGGATGGACAAACTCTGTCCAAAATTATCAACGTGCAATGATTCGAGTTTTGGATGACTGTTTCCCTGAGATATGCCGACCATTTCTTGATGACATTGCAGTTAAGAATAAGTCCAGAGAAAAAGATACATTGCATGTCTTACCTCAAGTAAGAAGATATGTTTATGATCACATAAGCACAGTTGAGAGGGTCATGAAGTAACTTCAAGCTTCTGGTCTGACTGTATCAGGAGCCAAATGCAAGTTTGGCTACGACAAAGCAATCATTCTAGGTGAACTTGTTACTGAAAAAGGGAGATTGCCTGATCCTGCAAGACTTTCATCGGCACTGAATTGGAAGCCACCAAGGAATATTCATCAAGTCAGACAATTATTAGGACTTACTGGTCTATTCAGAATCTGGATCAAGAACTATGCTCAAATTGCTAAGCCACTGACTCAGTTATTACAGAAAAACCAGAAATTTGAATGGCATGAAGAACAGGCAAATGCTATGTTGACATTGCTTGAGTCATTATCAAAGCCACCTGTCTTAGCAGCTATAGACTACAGTGTTATTGATTCACAACCAATCATTGTATCAGTTGATAGCTCTGGAATTGGGGTTGGTGGAATCATGATTCAAGTTTCAAAAGATCATCATCGACAACCTTGCAAATATCTTAGCAGACTATTCAAAGGGAATGAGCTTAACTATCCATCTACCAAGAAAGAAGCACTGGGAGTACTCTATGTACTCAAAAAGCTAAATCCATACTTATTAGGAGTACACTTCACACTGGAGGTTGATGCCAAGCCATTATTAGGAATGTTGAATAAGTTGGAGCTTTTGCCTGATCCTATTCTAGCACGGTGGATATCATACATCCAGATCTTTGACTTTACGCTGCAACATATACCAGGAGCCAATCACAAAGGACCTGATGCCTTATCTAGAAAGCAACCAAATTCACCATACTCAACTGATGATGATGAGATTGATGAGTTTCTTGAAAACACTAGTCTTGGATTCTCATTCAGACATATGATACAAAGCAATTATCAACAAATCAAGGAATTTCTTACATCACTCAAAGTTCCTGCTGATATTCCCACAAATCAACGCACAAGTTTTAAAAGGAAGGCTCTGAAGTTTTTACTGCATGATAGCACACTTTTCAGAAAAAGCAAACATGGAGTTCCTCGACGGTATATACACAACAAGCATGATCAAGAGAAGATCATTCAAGAATTGCATGAATCTGAATCAGGAGGTCATAAGGGAATTACATCAACATATGCAAAAATCTCTTTACGGTATTTTTGGCCAACACTTTACACCGACACAAAAGAATATGTGAAATCATGTATTCCATGTCAAAGAAGAGACAACCAAAAGATGCATGAACCACTTCACAGTATATACACATCTTATGCTTGGCAAATTGCACATGTAGATATTATACATTTACCAAGGGCAACAGCTGGGTATAAGTATGTGGTGGACTGTCGTGATAACTTTACTGGTTGGATAGAGGCTAGAATGCTGAAACAAGCCAATGCAAAAGCAGTAGCAAGATTTCTCAAAGAAGATGTATATCTCAGACATGGTTCAGTTGGCACCCTTATTGCAGACAATGGAGAATGTGGATCTTATGAAGTACAAGCACTAGCGACAAAGCATGGAACCAAGCTTATACATACTACGCCATATCACCCACAAGCAAATTCACCAGTTGAACGTGGACATTCTGCTTTTGCAAACACATTAGCAAAGCTTAGCTATGAAGAACCCAACAAGTGGGCAAATAACTTTCATGCAGCAATCTGGGCTGATAGAGTTACGGTTAAAAGAAGTACAGGGTATACACCATTTTTTTTAATATATGGACATGAAGCTGTTTTGCCGATAGACATATCTTTTGAGAATTGGCTTACCCTCCCATGGAAACCAACAATGACAACATCAGAGCTATTGCTAGCAAGAGTACAACAGATTCAACAAGCACACACTCTGCAACAGAATGCAATAAAAAACCTGAAGAAATCCAGAATGGCTGGCAAGGAGTACTTTGACGCTCAAAAATGCCTAAGAAAAACATTGTTAGAAGTAGGTGAGTTGATACTACTTCACAACACAAAAAGCCAAAGAAACAAGGCATCCAAGCTGGATATGCAATGGCAAGGTCCCTACAAGATCATACATGCAAACAAAAATGGATCTTACAAACTAGCAGAACTTGACGGTACACCACTTGCACTGACACAACCTGGTAACAGATTGAAGAAGTTCCATATCAGAAGTAATAATGAGGGCATTATTTCTCAAAGTTAGGGGAGACTTGTGGTAATGAAAAGTATTCCATTACTACAATATCTCTAAACCAATATTGCACTCATTTCTTTATTTTGCTTTTTGCTATTGTAATACACAAGAGAAAGATCAAGAATTTCCAACTTTGAAGAGCAAATGCTCCAGACCCTTACAAGCAATCCACCCAAGAATATTATGTCATACAGAACACGTAGTAGCCAACACATGTTTCAAATTACAGCTCATTTGAAGCAGTACTTAAGGAGTTATGACCAAAAGAGTCCTACTATTATATATACTATGCCTTATTGCTAGGATTACTATGGTGACTTTGATCGCGTGTAACTTTCGAACCAGCCAATCAAATCACGTGATATTTTCACAGGTGCTGCGCCTATGTCCGATCTGCGCCACTGCAAAATTTTAGCTTTGTATCACGTGTATTGCTTGCGCAATTGCCCAAAAACTTTGATCCTTCAAGATTTTCATATATATGACTTCCCCAGCTGAAAAATAAAAGAGAGCCTCTCTTTCCAGAATCTCCACACTACGATTACAAGTTTAAAGGTTATAAGACTTCCCCTGCATCACTTGCACTGTTGAGTATTCTGACTTTGATCAGTACTACATCAGTAAAGAGACTGCAAAGCTCACAAGAATCCAATCTAAGTTCTACAAGAAACTACCACTTTTCTGTCGGAAAAGTCCCCTCTAAGAAACCCCTTTACTCTAAAGACACCCCTTTAGACACCCCTTTAGTCTAAAGACACCTTTAGAGACCCCTTTAAGAAACCCCTTTACTCTAAAGAAGCCCCTTTAGGCACCCCTTTAGTGTAAAGTCCACTTTAGAGACCACTACAAGAAGCCCCTTTACTCTAAAGACACCCCTTTAGACACCCCTTTAGGTCTAAAGACCCCTTTAGAGACTTCTACAACACACCCCTTTAGGTTGAAGGGGAGTTCAGAATTTCCATATTAGGAAATATTTTCTCAGAAAGGAAAGGGACTTCTAAATAAGGAAAAGTTACTATAAAAGTAGATAAGCCCATTAGTCGACAGAAGGTCAGAACACTGCTGTAGAAGTTATAAACACTGCCTACAGTATATTTTGAGCCCAAGATTGAGGAAATTAGTGAAAGTTATATCTTCTATCGGTATATCAAACTCCCAATAAACTATTTCAGTATTAGCATACTGGAAGTTGTTGTATATTGTTGATTAGCCTCTACATTGTAGAACAAGCCCCAAACTAATCATAATACAACACAACATATCCAACGGAACAAGTCTAATAAAATATACCTACTCTGAGTATTCCTCACAAGTAGTGCCTCCAAGGTCACTTGGCCGTCAGCATGGTTTCCTGGGAGTATTGTTAGGCCTGAGTCAGAAAATAGTGGTAATAGGCAGCGGTGATCTCACTAATCAATAAGTCGGAATATTGGAAGAGGGATGATTGATTTTAAGGGATAGCCTCCCTTATATACTTTTTTGCTGCTCAAATACTTGCTAGAAAATACTTTCCGGAAGTTTCCAGAAGGTATTAGACAGCCAATCATGTAATTGTGTACTAAAAATAGCGCAAATTCTTGGTGGATTATTCCATGAGACATAGTAGCACCTAGCCAATCAGATAGTGGTAATATGAAACCTCTGTGTCATGTAGTTACCTCATATGGTAGTAGGATAGGAGGTTTATGAAACCAGGATGGTCACATGACATAGGCACTGTTGGGGGTACTTGACTTATATGGTAACTATCTTATCTTGGCATCTTGGCAAGGAATAGGAATAGCTTGTGCAATGGGTTAATAGTGACAAATAGTTTGTCAGGTTGCATAGTAATAATCATATAGACAGAATAGAAAATATTGCAATTTGGGATGATACTAATATAGGGGGGGTAATCCTTTTTAGGGAAGTGAACGTATGGGAATGAGCACATCTACCTGTGGGTGTTACTGTGACCCAACTACATCCACCCCCCTCTCAGCCTTGAACTCCGGTCAAAGAAAACTAAATGTGATGTGCAAAATTTGGGTGCTTGAATAGCTTAAGTCTGTTTCCTGCCACAGGTGCTCTTTGCAGTGTTTCATTAAGTTCAGACAAGTAGTAGCTTCCATTTCCAATCACCTTAGAGATAATAAATGGGCCAGACCACTTATTGTCAAATTTGCAACTCCACTGCTTGTCTAAAGTGGAACCATAGAGCAGTACTGGATCTCCTTGCAGTAATGGCTTTGGTCTAAGGCTATGTGTCTTGTCAAATGGTTTCTTGCTCCAAAATCTTGTCTCTTTGAGTTTAGCAGCTGCTTGGGTAATATCAAGTTTATGGTGATCAAGCTGTTTGATGCGTGTAGTCAGTAGTTCTTCTGTACTCATTGTAGTTCTCCACTCTAGCATGTTCCAGGATGTTGAGTCAAGCTCTATGGGAAGAATGCAATTGTGTCCATAAAGCAATCTGAATGGAGATAGGCCTGTGCTGTGTTTTGTAGTGATTCTATCTGCCCAGAGTGCTAGATGAAGTTGTCTAGGCCACTGTAGTGTCATGTTGTTGCAGCTCCTGACTAGGGAGTTAACGGGACATGGCCTCTTTCAACCATGCCATTGGCCTGTGGGAGATAAGAGGTGGTGAAAGCAATATGAATCTTGTATTGTGAGCAGAGTTCCTGGATCAAATTTGAAGTCATTTCTCCTTGGTCAGCAACAAGCTTGCTGATGCAGCCAAATCTGCATATTATATCTTCAAGAATAAATCTCCATATGGTGTGACTTTTGTTATTGGATAGAGCTCAAGCTTCTACCCTCCCACCCAGATCATCTCTGGCAACAACTAGGTACTTCTTGGTTCCAGCAGTTGGCATGTGGACCAGGTCAATGCCAACCTTCTGCCATTGGCAAGGGGTGTAGGTTGGATGGAGCAGCTCCTCATATCTCTTGGGTGACCTTCTTTGGCAAATGTCATAAGATTCAACAAAGTGTTGGATATCATGATACAGATGCTCCCAGTAGTATCTACTGGAAACAACATTGTAAGTGGCATCTCTGCCTCTATGACCACCAGGTCTTCCTTCATGAAGGCTTGACATAATAGTCAGTTGTTCCTGGGGCTCAACTATAACTCTCCTTGGTGTCTGTCCAGGCTTTACTTGTTTGAAGAGGAGGCCATCCTTTATGTAGAAATGATGAGCCTTCTTCCTGAGCTTTCTGAAGTCATGTGGGCTCATTCCTGGTGGCTTCTCTAAGGTTCTCAGATAGTATTGAATGGTGTTCCACATAGAGTTGCTGGGCTTCTTCACATGTAGTTGTTGTATTTCTGCATCAATTATGTCATCCAAGTCAGGGTCCATATCTTCAGACAACTGTGGTCCCTTCCTGGAGAGTGCATCAGCCACAACAATTGTTGTGCCAGGGATATGTCTGACCTCAAAGTCAAACATTTTCAGCCATGCCATCCACCAATTTGTGGCATCATCAGGTAGGTCAGTCTGATTGATCATTCCTATAAGTGGCATGGCATCTGTCTCCAGGACAAAATGTGTCATGTAGAGTTGTGACCTCAGCTTCCTCAGCATTTTCACAACTCCTAGTAGCTCTCTCTTAATCTGTGAGTATCTTTGTTCTCTAGGAGAGAAGAGGCAGCTCTAATATCTGCAGGCAAAGCGGTTGCCATCTTCATCATCTTGGCCAAGTAGTGCTCCAGCTCCTATAGGGCTTGCATCCACTGTCAAGATAGGTGGTCATTCAGTGTTCTGATAGTCAAGAGGTCTTAGAACTGGTGGAGATACTAAAGCCTCTTTTAGTAATTGCATGGCTTCTTCTTGCTCTTCTCCCCAGATAAATGGGGTATTATCTCTCTGTAGTTGGTAGATTGGTTCTGCTATCTCAGAAAATCTTGGTCTAATCTTCTGTTCTACTGACTTGTATTTTGTGCAAACCATGGCCATCTGCTCCTGTATACCTAATGAGCAGCTCCAACTGTTGGGGTGTATATTGTCAGGCTTCTCATCTTCTTCTATGACAAGATGTGTCTTCTGGAAAGCAGTGTGTGTCCTCTTATTGTTGGGTGTTACCCCACAGAAGGATGACTGTAGTCCTGGGCCTGATCCTTGTGTAGCGTACCACACTGACCCATCAATATAGTTGGTAGTTGTAGCCTTAGTACTGGTCTCCCTTGGTCTGCCTAACAGAAGGTCAAAGTTTGCCTTTTGGCAGATAAAGAGGGGAAGCCAGACCTTGATTCCTTGTACCTCAATAGGGAACTTGTGCACTACACCATAGAGTGGGCTAGTTCCTGAGTTTGCATCAGTCATGTTCCATCCAATATCTATATCAACATGTAGTAGCTCCTTGCTTCTAAGTGTCTTCCAGAAGTCTAGCGGCATAACACAAATCTCCAAACCACTGTCAATATGGCAGTCATCAGGGTCATCATATATATACCCTTTCACCACAGCAGTTGCAACTGAGTAAAAGGTCTTATATTTGGTGGTGTTGTCATCCTTTTTGTGGTCTTCATGGTTTGTCTGGATTATATGGGTATCCATATGTTCAACAGCTTGTCTTCTTGTTCCAAGCTGCTTATCAAAGGTCTTCCTAACAGAAGGTGATACACTCATGATTTCTCCAAACAACAAAGTGAGGTTCTGCTTCAGCAGTTTCTTAGTAATCAATTGAGGGCTTGAGTAGCCTGCTATCTTTGAGGTCATTGAAAGTGAAGCAATGGGTCTTGGGTGGGCAGTATTCCAGGCCTCTTGTCAATGATACCCTCAGGCTCTTCAAATTGTGGTCTTCTAAGGATGGGTTTGACAGGTTCTTCAGGAAGGTGTCTCTTAGTAGCAAAGGCATATACTTTGTATTTTCTGTGGTCAGGGCTGCTTGGACTCACTGTATGAGTTTCAATAGAGGCATTAACAGTAATCTTTCTAGTTGCTGAGTCAGACTTCTGGAAAAGGGCTCTCATTCTGCCTCTTTGGATATTAGTGGGAATCCTTTTTCCTTCCTTATCAGCAAGCATTCCATCAGCATCAAACTGTACTGTTCCTTCTCTAAGTAGCTGGCTAAGCTCTGATAATTCTTGTCTGGCATGCTGAGTAGAGTCACACCAAATGCAGTGTCTGGGCAAAGGTTTTTGGCCCTCAGTAGCTACCTCAGCTGAGCCATTAATCTTGAGGGCTAGCTTTTGTAGCTGTTCAGCAAGTTGTTCAATTCTGTTGGTAGTGTAGGTCTGACTGTCAGCAACAGCACTCTTTAGCTCCTTGGTTGGCTGGTCTGGCAGATTAGATGTCAGGAGTCTCATAAAGGTAGAAGCTTGCTTTGCCTCTGGGAGGACATGTTTCATCTCTGCAAAGCAAGGAATACCAGCCTTGTCATCCTTGGCTGCATGTAAGTCAACTTTCCTTGCCAAGTCCTGGAGAAGCCCTTGTGCAAGGTAAAGTGTCATGGTAAACATAGTTATAGCCTGGGACTCTAGGAGTGGCTTGGCCTTATCACCATACTGTTGCATGAACTCATCAAGTGGTAGCTTGGAGAGTCCCATCCTTTCAAAGTGTCTGAGGTCTTCAATTCCATAGTATATCTGGGGTCTGCCATGCTTGGTCTGTAGGCAGGTCTTCATCAAGGTCCAGTCAGTGAGAATGTCTCCTTGTCTCAGAAGCTTAGTGGTAATGTCATCAGTGCAGTAGTAGGGGAAGTCTTCAGCCATATCTTGTTCAGATAGGCTGCACATCTTGCAGAGCTTCTCCCATCTGAATATGAAGCTTTCCACATTCTTTCCATCAGACTGTGGGGCTTCATGTGAGAGTGGTAATGGCATAAAGCTCATTTGGGGGTAGGTAGGGTGGTGTTGTAGTCTAGGTAGTATTAGTAGTCTCTTTTCAGTAAGTGGGTAACGGCTCAAATCTGCAGGTAAATCTTGTTGGGTCCTAGGGAGCTTGTATGAGCCCCCCACATTAGGTGCCAAATATGTGGTGGTGTATAAGTCCAAAGGGCAAAATATGGCCAACACTTCTGTGGTAATGGAAAGTATTCCATTACTACAATATCTCTAAACCAATATTGCACTCATTTCTTTATTTTGCTTTTTGCTATTGTAACACACAAGCAAAAGATCAAGAATTTCCAACATTGAAGAACAAATGCTCCAGATCCTGACAAGCAATCCATTCAAGAATATTATGTCATACAGAACACGTAGTAGCCAACACATGCTTCAAATTACAGCTCATTTGAAGCAGTACTTAAGGAGTTATGACCAAAAGAGTCCGATTATTATATATACTATGCCTTATTGCTAGGATTGCTAAGGTGACTTTGATTGCATGTAGCTTTCAAACCAGCCGACCAAATCACGTGAGATTCTTACAGGTGCTGCGCCTATGTCCGATCTGCGCCACTGCAAAATTTTGGCTTTGTATCACGTGTATTGCATGCGCAATCGCCCAAAAACTTTGATCCTTCAAAATTTTCATATATATGACTTCCCCAGCTGAAAAATAAAAGGGAGAGCCTCTCATTCCAGATTCTCCACACTACAATTACAAGTTTAAAGGTTATAAGACTTCCCCCTGCTTCACTTGCACTGTTGAGTATTCTGACTTTGATTGGTACTACATCAGTAAAGAGACTGGAAAGCTCACAAGAATCCAATCTAAGTTCTACAAGAAACTACCACTTTTCTGTTGGAAAAGTCCCCTCTAAGAAACCCCTTTACTCTAAAGACACCCCTTTAGACACCTGTTTAGTCTAAAGACCCCTTTAGAGACCCATTTATTCTAAAGAAGCCCCTTTAGGCACCCCTTTAGTGTAAAGTCCACTTTAAAGACCACTACAAGAAGCCCCTTTACTCTAAAGACACCCCTTTAGACACCCCTTTAGGTCTAAAGACCCCTTTGGAGACTTCTACAACACACCCCTTTAGGTTAATGGGGAGTTCACAATTTCCATATTAGGAAATATTTTCTTAGAAAGGAAAGTGACTTCTAAATAAGGAAAAGTTACTGTAGAGTAAATAAGCCCATTAGTCAACAAAGGTCAGAACACTGCTGTAGAAGTGATACACACTGCCTACAGTATATTTTGAGCCTAAGATTGAGGAAATTAGTGAAAGTTATATCTTCTATTGGTATATCAAACTCCCAATAAACTATTTCAGTATTAGCATACTGGAAGCTGTTGTATATTGTTGATTAGCCTCTACATTGTAAAACAATCCCCAAACTAATCAGAATACAACACAACACTTCTCAAGTGTGAATGTGTGTGGGGTGTTCACTGGGTGCAATAACCTCTGGCAAAAGCCTGCTAGGAATACTGGGTCTTTTTTCTAATCTAATGTGATGGGGGATAAAGCCTCAAGCTTGTCAAGGTAAAACTATTGAACTACAATCCCCAACTTAGTTGGCGTCTTAACAAAACTCTATAATGGCTTTGACATCCTTTGAGATGACAATGTACTAAAGCTTCCAAAGTCAAAACAACTGTAAACTCCACCAACAGGGACTTGATAGGAGTTGTTGTGTTGTATTATGATTAGTTTGGGGCTTGTTCTACAATGTAGAGGCTAATCAACAATATACAACAGCTTCCAGTATGCTAATACTGAAATAGTTTATTGCGAGTTTGATATACTGATAGAAGTTATAACTTTCACTAATTTCCTTAATCTTAGGCTCAAAATATACTGTAGGCAGTGTGTATCACTTCTACAGCAGTGTTATGACCTTCTGTCAACTAATGGGCTTATTTACTTTACAGTAACTTCTCCTTATTTGGAAGTCACTTTCCTTTCAGAGAAAATATTTTCTAATATGGAAATTCCGAACTCCCCTTTAACCTAAAGGGGTGTGTTGTAGAAGTCTCTAAAGAGGTGTCTTTAAAGTAAAGGGGCTTCTTGTAGTGGTCTCTAAAGTGGACTTTACACTAAAGGGGTGCCTAAAGGGGCTTCTTTAGAGTAAAGGGGTATCTTAAAGGGGTTTCTTAGAGGGGACTTTTCCAACAGAAAAGTGGTAGTTTCTTGTAGAACTTAGATAGGTTTTTTGTGAGCTTTGCAGTCTCTTTACTGATGTAGTACTGATCAAAGTCAGAATACTCAACAGTACAAGTGATGCAGGGGAAGTCTTATAACCTTTAAACTTGTAATTGTAGTGTGGAGAATCTGGAATGAGAGGCTCTCCCTTTTATTTTTCAGCTGGGGAAGTCATATATATGAAAATTTTGAAGGATCAAAGTTTTTGGGCAATTGAGCAGGCAATACACGTGATATAATGCTAAAATTTTGCAGTGGCGCAGATCGGACATAGGCGCAGCACCTGTGAAAATCTCGTGATTTCATTGGCTAGTTCAAAAGTACACACAATCAAAGTCATCATAGTAATCCTAGCAATAAGGCATAGTATATATAATAATCGGACTCTTTTGGTCATAACTCCTTTGGTACTGCTTCAAATGAGCTGTAATTTGAAACATGTGTTGGCTACTACATGTTCTGTATGACATAATATTCTCAGGTGGATTGCTTGTCAGGGTCTGGAGCATTTGTTCTTCAATGTTGGAAATTCTTGATCTTTTGCTTGAGTGTTACAATAGCAAAAAGCAAAATAAAGAAATGAGTGCAATATTGGTTTGGAGATATTGTAGTAATGGAAAGTATTCCATTACTACAGAATGCAGCTTTGACCAATAGTTACACAGACTGAAATGTATCTTTGCCTGTAAAAGAACAAACTTGGGAAAACAATCAAATTTAATAAAATATACCTACTCAGAGTATTCCTCACAAGTAGTGCCTCCAAGGTCAGTTGGCTGTCAGCGCAGTTTCCTGGGATTATTGTCAGGTTTGAGTCAGAAAATAGTGGTAATAGGCAGCGGTGATCTCACTAATCAATAGACTTGTTCTGTTGGATAGTGCCACACTGAGCCATGAGTGCCAAGTGATGCCATAGTGTGCCAGGGAGGCCAAGTGAGCCTACACTTGTCCACAGAGTTTGAAACATAGATCTGCATCTTCATGCAAAGCAGCCCCTGTGTCTCACTGATTGTGATGGAGAAAATCCATTTTTTCACCTTTTTTTTAGGTCAATGTTGTACAGGATGTGCAAGAGCACTAAAGGATTGAAGATATACATCTGGTACTCAATACCTATGGCACTCTGAATTGATATCCTGTGGCTTGTAACATGTCACAAGAATGCATGGCACTATCTTGATCAACTGGTACTTTCTAACGCTATATTAAAATATTAGCCCTAAAGTAAGATGAATACAAAGCACTTATAGTGCCAGATAGTACCAGTGGACCAAGATAGTGCCATGCATTTTTGTGACATGTTACAAGCCACAGGAGCTAGATTCAAAGTGCCATGGGTATAAAGTATCAGATGTATATCTTCAATCCTTTACTGCTCTTGCACATCCTGTATAACATTGATCCACAAAAAAACATCAAAAAATGGATTTTCTCCTGCATCATAGCTGAGACACATGGGATGCTTTGCATGAAGATGCAGATCTATGTTTCACACTCTGTGGCTAAGTATAGGCTTACTTGGCCTCTCTGGCACACTATGGCATCATTTGGCACTCATGGCTCAATGTGGCACCATCCAATGGAACAAGTCTAATAAGTTGGAATACTGGACAAGGGGTGATTTATTTTAAGGGATAGCCTCCCTTATATACTTTTTTGCTGCTCAAATTCTTGATAGAAAATACTTTCCGGAAGTTTCCAGAAGGTAGTAGACAGCCAATCATGTCATTGTGTACTAAAAATTGCGCAAACTCTTGGCGGATTGTTCCATATGACATAGTAGCACCTAGCCAATCAGATAGTGGTAATATGAAACCTCTGTGTCAGGTAGTTACCTCAAATAGTAGTAGGATAGGAGGTTTATGAAACCAGGATGGTCACATGACATAGGCACTGTTGGGGGTACTTGCCTTATATGGTAACTATCTTATCTTGGCATCTTGGCAAGGAATAGGAATAGCTTGTGTAATGGGTTAATAGTGACAAATAGTTTGTCAGGTTGCATAGTAATAATCATATAGACAGAATAGATAATATTGCAATTTGGGATGATACTAATATAGGGGGGGTATCCTTTTTAGGGAAGTGAACATATGGGAGTGAGCACATCTGCCTGTGGGTGTCACCGTGACCCCACTACACTGGGTGCATGTCTTTAATCTTTCTGTGCTCTTACAAATCATGCACAACATTATTCCAAAAAAAAGGTCAAAAAATGATTTTTCTACAGTAGAATGGGTGAAACAAAGGGGCTGCTTTGCATGAAGATGCAGAGCTATGTTTCACACTCTGTGGCCGAGCATAGGTTCACTTGGCCTCCCTGGCACACTATTGCATCATTTGGCACTCATGGCTCAATGTGGCACTATCTAATGGAACATGTCTACTACCTAAGAGTCTTTTTGCCAGTTAACCAACATGCCTGTCACTCTCTAATGGCATATACTTGATCCTTACCAACATTTGTGTACATTAGTTGGCTGTTGCCTCTTTTGTACGCTGTTTGCTATCTAACTCAGTCAGTACTCTGGTGTTTCATACACATAAGTTGGACCTTTTCTGCAGATTCACCAGATGTGACACTCAATCACCTCCTACACTTGTGCCCATTTAATGGCTATTACCTCTCTTTCTCACTCTTTAGTTCCTATCTTCACATACATCCTATCAACAGGAAACTTCCAAAAGGTCAAGCAAGACCAAATGTTCTTTGCATTTATAGCAGTATGAAGTGGAGTATGCATAGAGTAGTGTCTGAGATCTATGCATTGAGCTTGTTGCTTGCGGTATTGGCATTCAAACTATTCAATAAGCTGGTTGTATAAGAGATGTAGAGGTGTTAAGTTGGCTGTGGTAATCAGCTTCCGTAGAAGTACTCCTATGATGTCCACATATGACTAAATGCTTCCTACTAGCTCTGGGTAGAAATTGCTTCATTTGGCCACTGAAATGAGTAAATATCCAGTTCATCCAGTCCTTGAACTTTTAAATGCTGCATTTGTGTATGGACATTGATTGCAGCTTGTATGATGTACTTTTGGCAGCAGATACCCTGCTACATCCCACCATTTCTTTTATATTTCTCCGGTGTCTCAGTAGGATCATTTTGCTGGAAATGCCTAATACTTTTGTTGGCTATTAGCATTGGGATATTTTTTGGTGAGCAAATGCATTATTCCAAATAGCAATCTTTTGCTTTGAAACACTTCTACAATCTGAACTACTCATAGGCTTAATCTGGCTCCATATTTTGTCCAATGACTAATAGTTTGCCAGCCATATTCAACATGAATACTGACTTCTATGCATTATTTCTGTGGGAAAGTATTGTTCCTAGTGTTGGTACTTAAATAATCAATGCAGTATAAGTGCTTAATGGGGTAAATTCCTTGGATCTCAGATAATTAATAGTTATACCATCAATGGTACCTGGAAATGCCACTTATCTTTCTGATGGCTGGGGTACTATTGATGCAGAAAGCAATCAGTTTTGAAATAATGGCCACTCACTAGTATCCAGCTGAGTATAATACAACAATCACCCAGCAATGAACACAGGTATTCATCCAGGTTTGATGGTAATATTGATCAGATATCAGTCAGGCAACCCTCCAATCCCTGCTTTGATTCTATAGGATCAGTAGCCGGTGATATCTGTTTGTAGAGTACCTATTTAATGAGAGTCCTACTATTGCCAAGCCAAAGGCAAGGTCAAATATAGAATCAATGCACCCTTTCACCTTTATTGTCCGTGTTTATTGCCATCAAACATAATGGAATTGTTTGTGCTTAATGGACCCTAAGTGCACTAATGTAACTTGACAATAATTGACAGACTGCATAAGCACTTTGTATGGTGTATTACTGGAATATATCTAGAATATCAGCTATGTGCTACTTCCATGGAAGCAGATTCCTGACACACTGGACACATTCCAATGGTGGCATATGAACACTCTAACAAATTGTATATGAAAGCCCTATTGCCTATTGCCCTTATGTTGCCTGCCTGGATTCAATATATAAGCAACGCAATGGATATGGACATCTTGCAATCACAGGAATCTATAGCCTTATGAAAGCCAGAGCATGGTGGTCAAGAATCAAACAAGATGTTGAGAAGCTAGTGAAACATGCGCAAATTGCCAAATTAACCAAGGACAACCACAGAGAATTGCTGAACTTCTTCCCCTGGACGCTGTAATATCATCTGAGAGATGGAGAATTGACTTTATTGGAAGACTACAAACCACAAGGAAATGCAACCATTGGATCCCAGTAGTAATTGACCATGCCACTAAATGGCTAGTGGATAAAGTGGTACTATAGCAGGTGAACAATAAGCTGCAAGTTTCATGTACCAAGAGATCTATTTAAACACCTTGGCATATCACTCTAGTACTTATGGAGTAACTGTGTGGCTTAATGGATTATCTGGAAAAATGCTCACCAGGTATACAAAAAGAAATGTCAGTAGATGGGATGAGAATATAGACCAAGCACTATTACTAACAGAGCTAGAGGCACAACACTGCTCAACAATTGCCATTTAATCAGTGTGTGGATATGTACCAAGGATTTCAGAAGATCTCACACAACCAAAGCTTACAGACACCTTAGAAGATGAACTCAATCAGCCAAGTAGACACCAGCAGCTGGAGCAAAGATGTCAAGAGGCACAGACCAAAGTATCTCAAAGTGCAGAAAAGATGAACCAGATAATTGATAAGACTATAGCACCAGAAGCATTGACAGTTGGGAGCTTTGTATTGATAAGAAATAACACTTGAAGAAGTTTGAGCCACAATGGACATGACCATTCTATATCATCAGAGAATGTCCATTTGCAACTTACCACTAGTGGACAAAAAAGGCAATATCTCAGCCAGCATGATATTGGTATCTCAAGAAAAGTGATTTGGCAGAACCCTCTCAGCATTAGTAAGGGAGAATATCATTATATACTGCTTGAATGTTTAGGTCAGGTGTGTTTTTAGTCAAATCAATTTGTTTTATGTTTAGTCTATCAGTACATAAGTATATCAATATAATCTATCAAATCAGTAGTATTTGCCAGCAGATGAATCAGCAGCCATTATCAGATAAAAACAAATACATTAAGCAGGATCTAACAGGGTGATGATGATGCAATCAAATGAATTATCAGCCACTACCTACACTTGGAAATACAATTAATTAGCAATTGATCTGGCAAAATGTATATAAGGAGCTGTGGGAACATCAATAAAGATCAGTTTAAGTCTTAGTGAAAGCATTACTAGCTAAGCTCCCTATTCCTCTACAAATCTTATCAAGACTTGTAACACAGTAGTCAAAACCAGACCTGTCAGCTACCATTTGCCAGACTGGAACTCAACTTGGTCAATTCCAGTAACCTTTGTGACAAAGAAGGATGGGGCACTTAGAATGTGCATTAACTACAAGGCCCTTAACTCAATGCCATAAGGAACTCGTACTTCATACCTTAGAGTGATGAGTTTAGGACCAACTTAATAGAGCCAATATTCTCTGTTAGAGTGAACTCATGTCAGGGCATATCCAAATCAGGGTGAAGCCTGAAGACACTTCTGTGAGAGCATTGAGGACCAGATATGGACATAGCTAGTGATATGTCATGGGTTTTGGCTGCGCCAATGCCTCTGCTACACTTATTACCCTGATGCTGTTACAAGTCTTTATACAAGAGTTGCAGAGGAATAGGGAGTTTAGGATGTAGTGAATTCACTGAGGCTTGAACTGATTTTTATTGAGGTTCCAGTAGCTTCTTGTATGCATTTTGCCAGATCAATTACTGACTGATTGTATCTCCCAATATGTGATGTGGCAGATGATTCACCAGATTGCATCAACATCACCAATAAGATCCTACTTGATATATCTATTTCTGTCTGATAAGGATCTGCCAATTCATTTGCTAACTAATGGTACTGACTTGATAAATAATACTGATGTACTGATAAGCTAAACATAAAATTAGTTGATTTGACTAAAAACTGATCTAACTTAAACATTCAAGCGGTTGATCATAGCACTCTGTCATACTAAAGTTGAGAGGGTTCTCCTGAATTTCTTTTCTTGTATTACCAATATCTAATGCTTCAGTATTGTTTGCAAGTCTTGTTAGCTTGAGCCTGTCTTTATAAACTAAATCATCTCAGAAAATCCCTTGTTTCTGCACTAGTTAGTAAGTTGCAAATGGACACTCTCTTATGATCTTGGACTTGACAAATCTCTGATAACAGGAAACCACTCCAAGGAATGATCTGAGTTTCAATATACTATGGGCTGCTTTAGATTCATCCTCATTGTACCATCCTTCATTTTACAAAAAGTACTGGTGCTCCCTAAGGTGACTTGCTGGATCTGATATGTCCTTGCTTCAACAATTGATCTATTTGTCTCTTCATTTCTTCCAACTCCAATGGACTCATTCTGTAAGGTGTCTTACTCACTTTAGGGCTATCTCCTGTATCAATGACATGATGCACATATCTGACTTGTGGTAGGCTTACTCTTCCATCTGGAAACATGTCTGAATACCCCTTCAAAAGAGTCTGGACCTTCTGGGGTGGTGGAGAAAAGGAATCTTCCTATATTACTGCCGTGAGAAACATTAGTGTACCTTTTCTAAGTGCTCTACAGAACTGTATTCTGCTAAGCTCACTTGTTTCACACACACTGGTATTGGCCAAGTTAAAATCCAATCTGGCAGGTAATAGCTCATAGGTCTTGTTGTTCTTCTGGATCTGAGTAGCATGTGTTCTCCAATTGATTGATGAATTACAACAAAATAGCCAGGTTTTTCAAGTACAAGGTCAAACTTGCAGTTCCCAAATATATATAGGCTTGAAGGACTTCTTCATAGTCATTGATTTTCATTCCTACTGGCTGGGTAATATTGTTGATTATGTAAGAGTTCCCATCAGCTGTGAAGACTAAGGTAGATTTGGTGGGTTCCAAGTTGATTCCACCTCTCAAGGCAGATTGCTCTGACATATACTCATGGTATGCTGCTGATTCAATCATGATCTTGGCAGGTACTCCACTTATTACTCCATTCAAGTATTATAGCCTCCCTGGGTTTGAGGTAATTTAAGATAGATATTCTTCTGTCATATAGAAGGTGAGTTCTGAATCTTCTTCAAGCTCATCTTTCATGTTACTATTCTTGTGGGCTTCAATATGGCTGAGGGCTCTTGTTGACTAGTGTCCATTTCTTTCTGAGGGCAGTACTTTGCAATATGTCCTTGCTGGTGGTAATTAAAGCAAAGCCTTTCTTCTTGCATTCTTCTGAGGGGGATTCCTCTACATAGCATCTATTCCCATTGGCACTGCTTCTGATTGTCTTCTTTCATGATGATTGTGGCCTCTCTGATTATTCATTGTGGGCTTCCCAGCTTCAAACATAACTGAACCATTGTCAATGACAATCTTGATGGCTTCCTCAATAGTCTAAGGTCTTTCATAATTCACTTCCTTGCAAGTTCTTTTGTTTGACCCAACAATAAAGTATACAACTTGATTCAGGGGGTCCATTCTTACAATTGGCCCAATTAGACTTCTATATGCATATAGGTACTCTTGAACTATTCCCTTCTGCCTGGGTGTCTTTAACTTCCTTCTTAGTAGTGTCTCCAGGTGTGGGGGTTCAAAAGCATCCTGCATTTCCAACACAATCTCATCCCATGTAAGTATTGTAGAGCATCCCATCATGGTGGATGACATGAACTTGTTGTGGTACCACTGTAAAGCTGCATCCGCTAAGTAAGAAGCTCTATAATGTAACCTGCTTTTTGGTGCAATTCCCTTGGCCCTAAAAGCTTCTTCAATCTGGAAGAGCCAAATTCCCTGGCTTTCATAGACTCTACCATGGTACCAGTCAACCTTGACACAAAAGTTGCTCTTGATAGGATTTTGCTGGCTCGGGGCCATGATAGTAAATTCTTTGTTGCTGCTGGCTAAGGATACAGAGTGATTGTTTGGTGATGCGCAACAATTTGCTGCAGAGCATTCTTCCATTTGTGATTTTCTGCATCTTGAGAGTGGCTCTTCTATCTTCAGGGGGGGAGTCTCTGGTTATTGCTGCTACCAATGTTGCAAGTCTTTGTATAAGAGTAGTAGAGGAATAAGGAATTTAGCTAGTTTTGTATTCACTAAAACTTGAACTGATTTTTATGGCGGTTTCAGCAGCTTCTTATATACATTTTGACTGACCAATTGTTGACTAATTGTATTTCCTAATGTAGGTTATGGCTGATAATTCATTCAATTACATCATCATCACCCTATAAGATCCTACTTAAGATGTCTAATTCTGTCTGATGTGGATATGCTTATCAATTGGCTAACTAATGCTACTGATTTGATAGATAACACTGATATACTGACAGGCTAAGCATAAATTAATTGATTTGACCAAAAACTGATCTAACTTAAACATTTAAGCAGTTGATCATAACAATTTAAAACATCTTTCAGGAATACTTGCAGAAAGTTGAGATAATCTACGTATATGACATGTTGATAGACAGCAAGACAGAAGAGGACACAGTTCTGTAGAGCACTAAGAATAGGCACCCAGATGTTCCTCATGGCAGTATTACAGCAGGATTCCTCTACACCAGTACCCCAAAAGGTCCAGACACTTTTGAAGGAATATTCAGAGGTATTTCCAGATGAACTTGTAAGCCTACCACCAGTCAGAGATGTAGATCATGTCATTGACACTGACAGCATTCAGGACCAGATATGGACATTACAAGTATTTAGTCATGAGTTTTGGCAACATGCCCCTGCAACATTCATGACGCAGATGCAGACTGTTTATGAGGAGTACTTAGAGAAGTTTGTGATAATCTACCTGGATAACATGTTGATATACAGCAAGACAGAAGAGGATCACATGATGCACATTAAAAAGGTCTTGAAGAAGCTAAGAGAGAACAAGCTATATGGCAAGCTAGCCAAGTGTGAATTCTTCAAGGAACATGTTGAATACCTGGGACATACGGTGACTAGCACAGGAGTGACCTTGGACCCTAAGAAGGTTGAAGTTATCAAAAACCTGAAGCAGCCACATAGCATATCAGAACTTGGATCATTCCTTGGAATGGTTTCCTATTATTCAGATTTGTCAAGTCCTTTGCAGGTATTGCAGCCCCTTTAACTGATATCCTCAAGAAAGACAACATCTATAAGTGGGACATAGCTTGTGAGACTGCCTTTCAGACGCTCAAGAATGAACTTGCTATACCACAAAGCTTTAGAATACCTGACTTCAGAAAAGAGTTTACTCTGTGCACAGATGCTCCAGATTATGCAATTGGTGGAGTGTTGAGTCAAGAACTCAAGGGAAAGGACTACCCTGTTGTCTTTGAATCCAAGAAACTGAACTCTGCAGAGCAAAACTATCCGGTGCATGAGAAGGAGATGCTTGCTATAATACACTGTTGAAGACTTGGAGATGCTATATTAAAGGAGTCAAATGCACTGTGAAGACTAATGATGCCTCCCTCAAGTATATATTTACTCAGAAGGTACTTGCTAGAAGAATGACAAGATGGAGTGAATACATTCAGCAATTTGACTTAGAGATTGTCTACTGCCCTGGAAAAAACATCATGGTTGCTGATGCCTTATCAAGATTAGAACAAGTTGCACAACTCAACTTGGTGCATGAATCAGATTGGCCTAGCTTATTACCAAAGTACTTGGAGGACCAAGTCATTCCTAATGCGGTGGAGGAAGATATCAAGCAGATAATCCGGGATGAAGCCAGCAAATTTATAGTACAGGATGAAACACTCTACCAAATTGTTGATGGAAGCCCTGTTGCCTATTGCCCTTATTTTTCTCTCCTGGATTTAATACATAAGCTACACAATGAATACGGACTTCTTAGAATTGAAGGAACCTATAGCCTTGTGAAAGCCAGAGCATGGTGGCCCAGAATGAAACAAGACATTGAGAAGCTAGTGAAAACATGCCCAAATTGCCAAATCAGCTAAGGCCAACCACAGAGAATTGCTGAACTTTTTCCCTTGGAGCCTGTAGGACCATTTTAAAAGATGGGGAGTTGACTTTATTGGAAGACTGCCAACTGCCAGGAAATGCAACTGTTGGATCCTAGTAGCAATTGACTATGCCACAAAATGGCCAGTTGCTAAAGCTGTACCTATAGTCAGTGAACAAGAAGTTGCAAGTTTCATCTACCATGAGATCCTTATGAAAATTGGATGCCCTGTAGAGATTCTATACAATAGAGGTGCAAACTTTATGGCAAAGACATTGGAAGCTTACCTGGAAATGCAGCAGATCAAACAATTGAGAACTTCAGCATATCACCCCAGAACTAACGTAGTCACTGAATGGTTTAATGGATCATTTCAAAAAATGCTGACCAAGTATGCAAATGGAGTTGTCTGTAGATGGGATGAGTATATATACCAAGCACTTGTTGCATGCAGAGTCAGAGTACACAATACCACCCAGCAATTGCCACTTTACTTAGTGTATGGATTTGAACCTAGGATTCCAGGAGATCTCACACAACCAAAGCTCACAGACACCTTAGAAGATGAACTCAGTCAGCCAAGTAGAAACCAGCAACTGGAACAAAGATGTCAAGAGGCACAGACCAAAGTATCTCAAAGTGCAGAAAAGATGAAGCAGAGATTTGATAAGATTATAGCACCAGAAGCATTGATAGTTGGGAACTTTGTATTGCTAAGAAACAACACTTGGAAGAAGCTTGAGCCACAATGGACAGGACCATTCAAGATAATCAGTGAATGTCCATTGCAACTTATCAACTAGTGGACAAACAAGGCAATATCTGGGAAGACTTAGTGCATAGGGACAGACTCAAGACTTGCTGAAAATACTGTACCATCAAGATATTGGTATCCCAAGAAAAGAAATTCAGGAGAACCCTCTCAACCTCAGTGGGGGAGAATGCTATGATCTGCCGCTTGAATGTTTAAGTTAGATCAGTTTTTAGTCAAATCAACTAGTATATGTTTAAGTTATCAGTATTTCAGTATTATATATCAAATCAGTGGCATTAGTCAGCAAATGAATCAGCAGATCCTTATTGGATAGAAATAGATATATTAGATAGGATCTTATTGGGTGATGATGATGCAATCAAATGAGTCATCAGCCTCAACCTACATTAGGAAATACAATCAGTCAGCAATTGATCTAGCAAGATGTATATAAGGAGCTGCTGGAACCTCAATAAAGATCAGTCCAAGTTTTAGTGAATACAATACTAGCTAAACTCCCTGTTCCTCTATAACTCTTATACCAGGACTTGTAGCACCACTTCTCTGGCCACAGCATTATAGCCTTCACTAGTAGATAGATTACTGGGCTCACTTGGCTCCATAAATATCCTTGGCATTTTTTTCCGTTAGTGTTTCATTGCATATTGGCATTTTGCCAAGCTCATGCACGGTATTGTTATTACGGGAGATATGCTCACAGTTCATCAGTGAGCCTTCTGCATTAGAGCCATCACACTGCAAGCTATATTCAGGAAGCTGGGGTGAGCCTACTAGTGTCACAAGCTCATCTGAACCAGTTTGTGCAAGGTGTCATATATAGCTAGGTGTATTTTTAAAATACCAAGTTGCTGGCAAGATGCTGCTGTTATAGTTGTGACTAATGAATGGCCCAATACCACTTTTGTGGCAAAATAATTGGCCATAATTCTTGTAATATTTCCTATGCAGTCTACATGCTTCATGGCTGAGATGCTGTTGCAATAGCAATGTAGTGTTTTTTCACTTCTCTTACAGCAATGAATCAAAGTAGTCTTCTCTATAGTGCAAACAGTCTGATACTGAACAGTTCTCTTCAAATATTGGACTATTTGGTATCATTCTGCAGTTAACAGCTTACTTAACAATTCTGGACTAGTCTTGGTCACTGTGGGACTAATTTACAGCTCTAAATTTGCCATTTTCTGCAAATCTATGATCTTATGATTATTCCCCAACTGTCAGGATCAAATTAGCACTAATACTAGCTATTATGTACTAACCCTGAAACTGTTACAGAATGCGCCAGAATATTCAGAGACCCTCCTTACTTAGTGTTACATCTGTATTATTTCTACAAAGGTATAAATACTGAGCTTCTTGATTAATCAACTACAGCTCAACTATTATCACTATTTCTTGGTAAGTTCCTTATATTCAAATCACTTCTTAAATTGCAACAAGTTCTACAGTATTGTATTGCTTTTTTTGCTATACTCATGTGAACTTTAGACAATTTTATATTTGAGACATCACACCTATATTAATGTAAGATTCTATGATAATATGATATGGTAATCATTATTAAAAGTTGTGGGACATCATACACATGCATTTGTATTGCTATTTACCCCTTGGGCTGACTCATTTCCATACACATGCTGCTAAAGAATATATCAAAGTTGTCTGGTCCCCAACCCAATTGTACCCTTGACAGCAGCAGTAGAATGGATGGACAACAACTTACTTTGACATCTGGAGCAACAAGTGGAGCTACATCAAAAAAAGGACATGTTGACAGTGTGCCCACTGAAGATAAAAATGCAGAATCCACAGGCTCTAAGTCAAGTTGCAATTGAGAATCTGCTGAGCTGGAAGTAGAATGCCAAGCTCATGCATATGAAGGTATAGCAAAGGCAGTACCTTTGGCTGAAGACTATCAAGCGGGCATGATAATATTGCCACCACCCATATTAGCAAGTATGTGGTCAACTCATATTAAAGGATTGATGAAGTAACTAGATACAGTGGTTTGTTGGGCAGATGCAATGGTTTGGAAAAATCAGGAACTAGTCCAAAAACAGGATGATCAGATAATAAGTGTAGCTCAATCAATATCCCAGGTAGAGAGAGCAGTCTCTACTGCAAAGAAGAAACCCAAGTAGCTCAATGTCATAGCAAACAATTGGGCAGTTTCCTGCTGTGAAAGCAGAGAAACACCATTCAGTCTTTGAAGCGCTATAACATTGACCAACAATAAAGACCGTAGAAAACCTATCACAGTATGGGAGGGAGAGACTGTGATGCTTGCACTAAAGCCTCAAAATCACAAGACATTAAAGATCCATGAAACTGGGGAGTTCAATGATGAAGGGTGGGCTAATATCCAAGAAGGTGTCAGAAGTCCAAAAAACTATCACTTTAAAGCCAGCATACCCTGAGACCATCAGGTGCTCAAGGCCAAGCAGAATGCACTTGACTTGTACCATGAGCATGATCCTTTAATTCAATCTAGCAAACAGATTTTGGGCCAGCAGTGGTATGTTATAAAGTATCTCAGAAATGGCAGACACTATTGAAGGCAGAAGAGCTAGGGTGCAATGGCTATAAATCTGTACCACTCAAGATGCACTCAGTCACAACAGCAGTGAATGTCCTGGCTGTTATATTTGAAAAGGCAAAGGGAAAAGAGTTTACCTAAGCAAGACACATGTAGGCATTAGAAAAGCTGCTGCTGTAGCCAATTGTTGTCATAAGCTTAGAGCATTCTGAATCCCATCATAGCCTTACAGAATTACCAACAAGGAAACAGCTTTTTTTACAAGAGTTGGAGTGCAGCTAATTGAACTACATTCTAGAGAGGTAGATAAGTTTACACAGAAAGGCCACAGCCTGTGCATCCTTCATTGCTGACAGAGAGGAGATCCCACTGATAGACAAAGCAACAATGTCAAGAACTCAAAAGACTACCACAACGCCTTCAGAGGAGTTTTGGAAAATCAATCAGCACACTAAGAGTCTATAGTGCTTCTTCAAGAGCAGTGTTCAGAATACACACTCAAATATTGCAACAATCTTTTTCAAGGACTGGCAGATGAGATGCTAGACCTTACAGTGCTGGCTGAAGACCAGGATGTATGGGAGCCAGTGAAAGAACAGAGGCATAGAGCTGCAGGGCTCCCACCAAAGTCATGGAAATAGAGCACTTCAGCATAAATACCTCTTGAGTGGTGGATTTTGATTAAGTTACTTGCTGAGTGCAGGATTGGGCTCAATATTAGCATAGGTTGTAGGAGCCAGCACAGGCCAGTACTATTGGCAATTGAGGTCTAATGGGGTTTCAACAGAAACATATCAGTTTAGATGCATGCAAAGTAACAATTATGGCTGAGTCAGGAAGTAAGAAGTGTGAAAAAAAGGCAATAGCCAATCATTGTACATAAAGGTAGAAGATGATTGTATGCTGCGGATCAGATAGTCAATGAATTGGTCAAGAACCAGTCAAGAGCCACCCATGTATTTTTGCGTTGAAGAATTTTGATGGTTATTCTTGTGAAATCTGGGGTGCAATTGTTTTCTGATTTTCTTTGCATGGTGTCCTGAGGGGAACAGTATCTCTTTGTCATAGGACTCTCAAT
Organism: Basidiobolus meristosporus CBS 931.73; assembly: GCA_002104905.1. Classification (NCBI taxonomy): domain Eukaryota; kingdom Fungi; phylum Basidiobolomycota; class Basidiobolomycetes; order Basidiobolales; family Basidiobolaceae; genus Basidiobolus; species Basidiobolus meristosporus. The sequence goes on along the minus strand of MCFE01000309.1, from coordinate 68,824 downwards.
TTGCAACAGCCTTTTGATGGGAACATCATATTAATTCTCATATTGAAATTGTGGTACAAGATAAAATATTATTCCAAATTGTCTATGAAAGCCCTATTGCCTGGTGCTCTTATGTTGCTTGCCTGGACCTATTACATCAATTACACAATGGATATGGAGATTTCATAATCAAAGGAACCTATAGTCTTGTGAAAGCCACCACATAGTGGCCCAGAATGAAGCAAAACATTGAGATGCTGGTGTAAATGTGCTTAAGTTGCCAAAGCAATCAAGTTCTGTCACAGTGAATTGTTGTAGTTTTTCCCTTGGAGCCTGAAAGACCGTCTGATAGTTAGGGAATTGACTTTTCTGGAACACTATCAGTCATTAGGACAAATGCCCAGTGGATTCTAGTAGCAGCTGATCATGTCAATAAAAGCCACTCAGATCACTGGCTAGCTGCCTAATGATGCAATCATCACTACTGAAGAAGATATATGCCTAATACTGCTAGATCTGTAAGATATTTCAGCCATCTCCAGATCAATGAGTATTATCCCAGCTAGGAGATATACCACAATAGGGTATGCCCTTGGTACTTAGTAGCAGGTATCTAATTGCCACAAAGAAGCTGCTGAAATGATGACCTATTTGATGTCATCCAGTAGCTACAAATCAACTTAACAATTGAGGTCTGGACTTAGTCACACTGTGACTCATTAAAAGCATTAAATTTGCCACCTTCTCTTGGATATATTCTCTGCTTATACTTCCTCTATAGTCAAAATCAAATTAGCACTAGTACAAAGCACTTTGTATTGACCTGAGACTGTTGCAGAATGCTTTTGACTGTTGAGAAACTGTCCTAACTTAATGTTACAGTTGTACTGATACAAGTCTTGATGCACAAGCTGCAGAGAAATAGGGAGTTCAGCTAGAATCATAATCACTGAAATATGAATAGAACTATTTTGAGGTTTTAGCAGCTCTTTATATACATCTTACTTTGACAATTGCCACCTAATTTCCTTTCATCATTCAGGTCATGGCTGATTACTCATTTAATTATATCATCATCACCCCATTGAACCTTACTTGATTTATCTATTTCATGCTGATAGGGTCAATTGATTCATCTACTGACTAATACCACTGATTTGATAGATAATACTAATAGATTGATAGGCAAAACATTAAACCAACTGAATTGACTAAACGCTGTACTTACTTGAACATTTAGGAAGCAGATCATAGCATTCATCCCTACCAAAGCTGAGGGAGCTTTACTGAGCAACATTTCTGGTGGTACTAGTATCTTGGAGGGTCAGCACTGTCATTAAGTATTTCATGCTTCAGACCATCTATATGCGCCAAATCTTCTTTGATTTTCCCTGATGTATCCACTAGCTGGTAATTAGCAAATTGATATTGTCTAGTGATTGTGAATGGTCCTGTTCATTGTGACTCAACCTTTCTCTAAGTGTTGTTTCTTGGCAAAATAAGGGTCTTGTCTGCCAGATCCTCTGGAGTTATAGTCTTATCAAATCTCTGCTTCATCTTCTCCGTGCATTTAGCTATTTTGGCCTATGCCTCCTGTAATTGTTGTGGCAACTATTGGCATCTACTAGACTGACTGCGCTCATCCTTCAAAATGATGTGAGTTTTAGTTATCCAAGATCTCCTGGAATCCTTAGTTCATATGCATGCACTATGTAAGACGGCAGCTGATAAGTAATGCTGTGAAACCTTACTCTGCAGGCAAAGAGCGCTGGTTCAATATACTTGTACCATCAGCTACTGCTTCACTTAAATAGTTGGTCATCATTTTTCATGTAATCCATTAGACAGCGCAGTGAATTGATTAGTTTAAGGGTGATATGCCAAAGTTTACAAATGTTTTATCAGCTGCATTCTCAGTTGGGCTTCCAATGGCTTTACTAACTGATGCTAAAGTTGGACTCTCAAGGTGCATCATTATCATCTAGCATGAGCAATGAAAGAACAAAAAATCCCAAAACAACCAGTGACTATCTACAGCAAATCCAGTTTTATATTTATTGCAAATTACGTGAACACTGCCATTATTGCTGTCAACATTGAATACTGATATTGACAGTCATAATGTTATGATTGATAGCTATAGGAATATTTGTGATACTGCTAGAAACCCCTTGCCTATCAAAGAATGATTCAGTGGAATGAGATCCTATGTCCAGCTTGAGAAGTATCAAATAAAAGCACTACAACATTAATTTTATATAAATCCAAAACACTGCAGAAATTCCAAGTAGTATGAGCTACATACTCACAATATCAGACCCATCAAGGCAGGTCCAAGAGAATTTAATGAAAAAGTGGAAACTAAAGAGTATAATTGCCTTATTCACAAGAAAAGATATCTCTCTTTGAAGTGCAATCTCAAAAAAATGTGTACCAATAAAAGAAATCAACCTATTGTTGAAATACTAGTGCAGCCAGAAACATATAAAATCTGTAGAGAACACTTGCAACCTCAATCTAAGTGTAAATCAGCATTTAGACAGAAAGTTATTTATAAGTTCTGGAAATCCCTATGTTCACAGCTTATATATCTACAAATGTTCACTGCTATTAACAAATCACTTGACCATTGCCTGAAATGATTTTACCTCCAAGCAAAGATTTCCTTATTAATTGTGAAAAATAATCTTCAACAACATTTCTAGGTAAACAGCTATGATATATTCTGAATCTCTTTTCTTGTGATACCAATATCTTGATGATTCAGTATTATTGGCAAGTCTTGCATGTTTGAGTCTGTCTCTTTGAGCTAAATCCTCCCAGGTATTGCCTGGTTTGTCCACTAGCTGGAAAGTTGCAAATGGACATTCTCTGATGACCTTGGTAGGTCCCTTCCATTGTGGCTCAAACTTCTTCCAAGTATTGTTGCTCAGCAATACAAAGCTCCCAACTGTCAATGATTCTGATACTAAAGTCTTGTCAAATCTCTGCTTCAACTTTTCTGCATTGTGATACAAGATACAGCTCTATTTACATTTGGTCAGCATTTTTCAAATAATCTATTAAGTCCCTCAGTGACTTCATTAGTTCTTTGGTGATATGCAAAGGTTTTCAAGTGTCGGATGTGCCGCATTTACAAGAAAGCTTCTAATGTTTTTGCCTCAAAGTTTTCTTCTCTATCAGATAGAATCTCTGCAAGGCATCCAAACTTCTAAGGATATCATAGTAGATGAAAGTTTCAACTTCTTGTTCACCAGCTACAGGTACTGCTTTAGTTACTGGCCACTCAGTGGCATGCTCAACTGTTATTAGGATCCAATGGTTGCATTTCCTGGTAGTTGGCAGTCTGCCAATAAAGGCAATTCCCCACCTTTCAAATGGTCTTACAGGCTCCAAGGGAAAGAGTTCAGCAATACTCTGTGGTTGGCCTTGGTTAATTTGGAAGCTTGGGCATGTTTTAACTAGCTTCTCAATGTCTTGTTTCATTATGGGCCACCATGCTCTGACTTTCATAAGGCAATAGGTTCCTTTGATTATGAAGTCCCCATATCCATTATGTAATTAGTGTAATAGGTCCAGGCAAGCAACATAAGGCAATAGGGCTTTCATAGACAATTTGGTATAATATTTCTGGAGCAATTCCCTTAGCCTTGAAAGCTTCATCTATCTGAAAGAGCTGAGTTCCTAGGTTTTCATTAACTCTATCATGGTAATAGCTGACCTTCATACTAAAGTTACTCTTGACAGTGTTTTGCTGACTCTGGGCCATGATAGGTATTCTTTGTTGCTGCTGGCTAAGAATCTGGAGTAACTGTTGCTGCAGGGCTAGGATTTGTTGCATATCATTCTTCCATTCTTAGTTTTTGGACATCTTGAGGGAGGCTACTTATTTCTTTAGGAGGGAGGTTTCTGGTTATTGCTGCTACCAATTTTAAAAGTCTTGGTATAAGAGTTATAGAGCAATAGGGAGTTTAGCTAGTATTGTATTCACCAAAACTTGAACTGATCTTCTTTGAGGATCCAGCAGCTCCTTAAATACATTTTGCTGGATCAATTGCTAACTAATTGTATTCCCTGATATATGTTGTGACTGATGAATTGTGTGTTTGCATAATCATCACCCAATAAGATCCTACAAAATATATCTATTCCTGTCTAATAAGGACCTGCTGATTCATTTGCTCACTAATGCTACAGACTTGGTATATTACACTGGGAGGAAACATATACCTAATTGAATTGACTAAAAACTGATCTAACTTAAACATTCAAGCGGTAGATCATAACAGTTGAAGTAGAATGTGTTTTGACTCTGGAGTAGTAATCAGTGCCATTGCCACAATGACTTTTGAAAAAATCAAATTGCCATTGACAAAGGGTGACTGGAATATGAGAACTACTACAGGTACAGCCAAGAAGATGCTTAGACTTTGTCACTTTGTACCAAATGAAACTGGAGAAATCAGGGTTACTTCTCCCTTTTTTATTGTTCCCAATGAGCCAACTTTTGAGGTATTGTTGGGACAACCATGTGAGAGAAAATTTCCTCAACAAGCTGATTATAGACCAGATGGAAGCTTGGGGCAAACAATTACATCTGACAGTTAAAAAAGAAAGTAACCATTTGTGCAGCTGAAGTGAATAATCCAAGGAATGCAGACCCTATTCCAGTACAAAATATTCAGGTCATGTTGTGTTGTATTATGCTTAGTTTGGGGCATGTTCTACAATGTAGAGGCTAATTAACAGTATGCAACAACCCTCCAGTATGCTGATACTAAAGAAGTTTATTAGGAGCTTGATATACTAATAGAAGATTTAAATTTCACTGATATCCACAATCTTGGGCTCAAGATATACTCTAGGCAGTGTGTCTCACTTCTACAGCAGTGTTAAGGCCTTCTGTTGACTATTGGGTTCATTTATTTTTGTAGTGACTTTTTCTTATTTTGAAGTCACTCACTGTTCTAAGAAAATATTTCCTCATACAGAAACCCTGAACTCCCCTCTAACCTAAAGGGGTGCGGTATGGAAGTCTCTAAAGGGGTCCATAGACCTAGAGGGATGACAAAGGGGTGTCTCCAGAGTAAAGGGGCTTCTTGCAGCAGTGTCTTGAGTGGACTGTACACTAGAGAGTAGCTTAAAGGGGCTTTTTTAAAGTAGAGGGACTTCCTGCAGGGGTCTTTAGAGGGTTCACTAGACTAAAGGGGTGTCTGAAGGGTGTCTTTAGAGTAATTGGGTTTCTTATAGTGGTCTCTCAAGTGGGTTTTACACTAAATGGGTGCTTAAAGGGGCTTTTTTAGAGTAGAGGGATTTCCTCAAGGGGTCTCCAAAGGGGTTTTTAAACCAAATGGGAGGCTGAAGAGGTGTCTTTCAAGTAAACCGGTTTCTTAAATGGGACCTTGTCTGCCAAGTAAGTTGTGTACTTGAAAATTCTGAAGCATCAAAGGTTTTGGGCATATGCGCAAACAATATACGCAATACAAGCCTAAAATTTTGCTGTGGGACAGATCAGACTTAAACAGAGCACTTGTGAAATATCATGTAATTTGATTTGCTGGTCTGAAAGCTACACACAATTGATATCACCATAGCAATCCTAGCAACAGATGCCTGGTATTTCTGAATATTGGACTATTTTGATCATAACTCATTAAGTAATAGCTTCAAATGAGCTATTATTTAAAACACATACTGGCTACTGAGTGTTCTGCATGACATAATATTCCTTGTTGGTTTACTGGTCAAGGTCTTGAGCTTTTGGCTCTCAAATTGTAATTTCTTTGTCCTGTATTTACGTGTTGCAATAGCAAAAGCTTAATAAAGAAATGAATGCAATATTGTTACTTCTGTCATGGGACTTCTTCAATCTGTTACCCAGTTGGGCTAGTTGCAAGTGGTGAACCAACAAGTTCTGCTAATTAGTAAGATCCATTTTTGTTTGCAAGTATGATTGTATAGGGACCTTGCCATTGCATATCCAGTTTGGATACCTTGCTTCTTGGCTCTTGGTATTCTGAAGCAGTATCAGTTCACCTACTTCAAGGAAAGTTCTTAGGCATTTTTGACCATCAAGGTACTCCTTGTCAGCCATGCTGAATTCCTATAGGTTTTCTGTTGCATTCTTTTGCAGAGTGTGAGCTTCTTAATCTGTTGTATTCTTGCTAGCAATAGCACTGATATTGTTATGGTTGGCTTCCATGGGAGGGTAAACCAACTTTCCAAAAATACGACAATTGGCAAAACAGCTTCATGTCCATATATTAGGAAAAATGGAGTATATCTTGTACTTCTTTTGACAGTAACTCTAGCAGCACATATTGCTGCATGAAAGTTATTTGCCCATTTGTTGGGTTCATCATAGCTAAGCTTTACTAATGTGTTTGCAAAAGCAAAATATCCATGTTCAACTGGTATATTTGCTTGTGGGTGATATGACATTGAATGGATAAGCATTGTTCTATGCTTCATCACTACAGCTTACAATGCATAAGATCTACACTCTCCATTATATGAAATAAGGGTACCAACTAAATCATGACTTGGATGTGCATCTTCTTTAAGAAATCTTGCTACTGCTTTTGCTTTGGCTGGTTTCAGCATTCTAGCCTCTATCCAACCAGTATAGTCATCATAACAGGCTACTACATACTTGTACCCTACAGTTGCCCTTAGTAAGTGTACAATATCTACATGTACAACTTGCCAGGCATAAGATGTATATACTGTGAAGTGGCTGATGCATCTTTTCACCGTCTTTTCTTGGATGTGGAATACATGATTTCAGATATTCTCTTGTACCAGTGCATAGCATTGGCCAAAAGAACCATAAGGGTATTTTTGCATATGTTGATGTAAATCCCTTATGACCTCCTGATTCAGATTAATGCAACTCTTTAAAGATCTTCCTGTGATCATGCTTTTTGTGTATACACTGTTGAGGAACTCCATATTTGCTTTTTTTAAAAGTGTGCCATCATGTAGTATAATCCTCTATGCCTTCTTTCTAAAATCTGTGCATAGACTTGTGGGAGTATTGGCAGTAACTCTGAGGAATGTAAGAGATTCCTTGATTTGCTGATAATTGCTTTGTATCATATGTCTGAGTGAGAATCAAAGACTTGTGTTTTCAAGAAGCTCATCAATCTCATCATCACCACTTGAGTACAGAGAATTTGGTTACTTTCCAGATGAAGCATCAGGTCCCTTGTGATTGGCTCTGGGTATGTGTTGCAGCATAAAATCAAATATCTGGATATATGAAATCCACCATGCCAGAATAAAACTGGCCTAAAGTTCTAACTGATTAAACATCCCTAATAATGGCTTGGCATCACTCTCTAGCATGAAGCATATTCCTAATATGTATAGCTTTAGCTTTTTGATTACATTGAGTACTCCCTGTGGTTCTCTCTTTATGGATGTAAAGTTGAGCTCATTTCCTTTGAAATTCTACCAAGATATTGGCAAGGTTATTGATGGTGATCTTTTGAAACTTGAATTGTGATTCCTCCAACCCCAGTTCCAGAGTTATAAATTGATAAAATGATTGGTTGTGCATCAAAAAACACTTTGGTCTAAAGCCTCTAAGACAGGTTATTTTGATAATGACTCAAGTGATACTGACACAGCATTTGCCTGTGTTGAAATATTGGACTATTTGGTATCATTCAGCAGCTAAAAATTTACTTAACAATTCTAGGCTAGTCTTAGTCACTGTAGGACTCATTTACTGCCTTAACTTTGCCACTTTCTCCAGATATATGATCTTATGATTATTCCCCTATAGTCAGGATCAAATTAGCACTACTACCAAACATTATGTACTAACCCTGAAACTGTTACAGAATGCTCCTGAATATTGAGAAACCCTCCCTACTTAGTGTTGCAGCTGTATTACTTCTACAAAGGTATAAATACTGAGCTTCTTTATGAATAAACAACAGTTCAACTATTATCACTATTTCTTGATAAGTTCCTTATATCCAAATCACTTCTTAAATTGCAACAGGTTATGAGCCCCAATTGCCTTAATCTATTCTAAAGATGACTTCTACCAGCAAACAAAGCAATACCAACATCTTCCCTGTAAAGGAGAGGTTTGATGGGAAGAACTACAGACTTTGGAGAATCAAGATGCAGATCCACCTTGAGGAAAGAAAGCTTTGGAACATAGTAACAGGAAAGGAAGTTGAGCCCAAAGGAACAGCAGAAGATGTGGAGAAGTTTCAAGAGAAGGAGAGAAAGGCCTTCAATGCAATATGCATCAATGTGCAAGACTCCTTCATTGGACAAATCCATGCCTCAAATACTGCCAAAGCAGCATGGGAATCCTTAGAGAAGATCTTTAGAGCAAAGTCAGTATCAAGCAAGCTTTATTTGAAACAAAAGTTTTTCAACATGAGAAAAAAGCCAGATGATGACATGCTACAACTCATTACCAGAATGGAGACACTTGCAGAAGAACTTTACAGTATTAATGCTGGTGTAGATGATGAAGAAAAGATACTCTGTCTGCTTTGCAGCCTACCAGACAAGTTTGAGCCACTCATACTTTCTTTTGAAAGCAGAGAAGACAACTTGACTTTAGACTATGTCAAAGGAAGACTTCTCCATGAAGAACTCAGACGTAATGATCAAGCAGAGAAAATTGAAGATAATGCTTTATTCAGCTCAGAAAGGCATACAGAAAAGAAGGGAAAGCAACAAAACCAAAGAAAACCTGGCTGCTGTAACTACTGTAAGAAGCCAGGACACTGGGCAAGAGAATGCAAGAAGAAACAAGCAGACGAAAAACAGAAACTGGAGCAGGCAAACCATATAACTACTGATGAACAGCTATTTGTCACTGTACAAGAGAGTGCAAGTAACCAAAGTAATGAATGGTATATTGACTCTGGAGCATCACAGCATATTTGTGGCATAAAGGATTGGTTCAGCAACTTAAAGACTATTCCCGTAAGAAAGGTTTATCTGGGAGATAACTCTGCATTGGAAGCTACCGCCAGTGGGTCTATACAACTAAATATGAGTGATAACTCAGGGGCAACAACAGCAAAACTGACTGACGTACTCTATGTACCTGGAATAGCTAAGAACCTACTCTCAGTCAGTAAAGCAACTACTCAGGGACTGAAATTCGTTTTTACTAAGCTGAGCTGCTCAATATTGAGTGAAAATGGACAAAAATTAGCTTCGGGAATCAGAGATCACAATATATACAAGTTACAATGCAAGATCATTGTACCTGAGTATGTCAACATTGCTGAAACTGATGAAACCAACTGGGAGACGTGGCATAGGAGGCTAGGACACATAGGGGAACAGAAAATGAACCAATTGGTGAAAAATCAGCTTGTTTTGGGCCTAAAATACTCAATTCCGATCAAATTGAATGTTTGTAAGGGATGTTCATATGGCAAACAAGCTAGGCAACGTTTCAAGAGCTCAGAAGGCATCAATACCATCAAAATATTGGCTATTGTACACTCAGACATATGTGGCCCCATGAGAACACTGTCCTTTGGAGCCAAGAGATACTTTATGACGTTTATTGATGACAAGACAAGATATACATGGGTGTACTTCCTCAAAACAAAGGATGAAGCTTTAGAGACGTTTAGGCACTTCAAGAACATGGCAGAAACACAAACTGGGTGTAAATTGAAGGTACTACGAAGTGACAATGGAGGAGAATACTGCTCAAAGGAGTTTGCAAAATACTGCTTGTCTACTGGTATACTTCAACAGACCACAGTTCCTCATACTCCACAGCAAAATGGAGTAGCAGAATGTGCAAACAGAACAATAGTAGAGATGGGAAGATCTATGCTACATGATAAGGGAATGGACTACAAGTTTTGGGCTGAATCTGTTGCTACCACTGTATACATCAAGAACAGATGCCCAATAACAGCACTACATGATTCTACACCCTTTGAAGCATATACAGGCAAAAAACCAGATCTCCAGCACCTCAGGATCTTTGGCAGTGATGTTTTTTATCACATCCCTGACAAAAAACGCTCAAAGTTGGAACCAAATAGTAGAAAAGGGATCTTTCTTGGGTATTGTGAAGATACTAAAGGGTATAGAGTGTATGATGGCGAAATTCAGAAGCTGATCAAGAGCAGGGACGTTGTATTTGAGGAAAATTCAGATCAGAAAGCCACAGAAATCATTGGCCAGCTGCCTGATGATGCAATCAACACAAATGAAGAAGATACGTACCAAATCCAGCCAGAGATGGAAGATACTTCTACCAGTTCCAGATCAGAACAGATTATCCCAGTTAGGAGATCTACCAGAATAAGAAATGCCCCTAGATCCTGGTGGCAGACATCCAATGATCATGAAGAAGCTTATCTTGCCTTATGTGCTGAACCTCAGAATCTGGAACAGGCAATGCAAGGTCCAGATGCTACTAAGTGGCAACAAGCCATGCAGGAGGAGTACCAATCACTGATCAAGGCAAAAACGTGGGAACTGGTAGATTTACCAAATGGGAGAAAGCCAATAGGATGTAGATGGGTCTACAAGATCAAGATAACCTCAAATGGTGCCGTTGATAAGTACAAGGCTAGATTGGTAGCTAAAGGCTATTCCCAGATCCAGGGACTAGACTTTAAGGAAACATTTGCTCCGGTTGCCAAGTTTAACTCTATTAGGACAGTTCTAGCCCTGGCAGCTGTACACAGTCTAGATCTACACCAAATGGACGTCAAAACAGCCTTTCTAAATGGGGATTTGCAAGAAACTATATATATGGAGCAACCAGAAGGTTTTACTGATCCAAAAAGCCCCTATAAGGTGTGCAAACTTAGAAAATTGTTGTATGGGCTTAAGCAGGCACCCAGAGCATGGTATAACAAGATTGACACATATCTAGAAGAAATTGGGTTATCTCGTAGCACTGCAGATCACAGTATATATGTGAAAAAGCTCAAAAAGGGTGTGATCATCCTAGTTCTTTATGTGGACAACCTAATTATAGCTACAAGTGATCAAGAGGCACTTAAACAGACGAAATCAGATCTCTTCAGCAAGTTTGAGATGAAAGATCTTGGAAAATTGAGCTATTTTCTTGGAATCGAGGTCAAATTTGACATACCTACACAGAAAATTGTGCTGAATCAGTCTAAGTACATCAGGGACATTCTTAGACGCTTCAAAATGGAAAATTGCAAGCCTGCAGCAACCCCTATGGACAATAACCTGAAATTAAGCAAATCTCAGCCAGTTATAGATGAAAACGGCTCAAATATGGACCAAAACTTTCCCTATCAATCAATGGTTGGTAGCCTAATGTACTTGATGGTGTCTACACGTCCAGATATTGCAGTAGCTGTTGGAATAGTCAGTCAATTCATGCAGAATTATGGATCAGATCAAATTGCAGCAGTTAAGCGGATTTTCAGATATCTACAAGGTACCATAAATATGGTACTGGAATACTCTGGAGCAGCAAATAGGCGAAAATTTGATGGTTATAGTGATTCAGATTGGGGTAGGGATTTGATTGACAGACGCTCTACCACAGGCTATGTATTTCTTTATGCTGGTGCAGCTATTACTTGGAATTGCAAGAAACAACCAACTGTGGCACTATCTACAACTGAAGCCAAATATATGGCTGCATGTCAAGCAACTAAGGAGGCTATATGGCTACGAAAATTATTCAAAGACTTAGGTTTTAATTCAGGTGAACCAACATGTATTTACAAGGATAATCAAAGTTGTATTTCATTAGCTAGAAATCCTACTAATCATGCCAGAAATAAGCACATTGATATACAGCATCACTTTGTGAGGGAAGCTGTAGAAAATAACTTAGTGGAGCTGGTTTACTGCCCAACTGACAAAATGGTGGCAGACATATTGACAAAACCACTAGCTAGGCCACAGTTTGAGATCCTTAGAGAGAAATTGGGATTAAGAAATTATTTAGTTGAGGGGGAGTGTTGAAATATTGGACTATTTGGTATCATTCAGCAGCTAAAAATTTACTTAACAATTCTAGGCTAGTCTTAGTCACTGTAGGACTCATTTACTGCCTTAACTTTGCCACTTTCTCCAGATATATGATCTTATGATTATTCCCCTATAGTCAGGATCAAATTAGCACTATTACCAAACATTATGTACTAACCCTGAAACTGTTACAGAATGCTCTTAAATATTGAGAAACCCTCCCTACTTAGTGTTGCAGCTGTATTACTTCTACAAAGGTATAAATACTGAGCTTCTTTATGAATAAACAACAGTTCAACTATTATCACTATTTCTTGATAAGTTCCTTATATCCAAATCACTTCTTAAATTGCAACAGCCTGTTCTTCATACCACTCTAATTTCTGATTTTCTGTAATAGTTAAGTCAGTGGCCTAGCAATTTGAGCATAGGTTTTGATCCAGATTCTTGAGATACTAGTAAGTTACAATAGTGGTCTGACTTCATGAGTATTGCTTGTTAACTTCCAGTTTAGTGCCTGGGAAAGTTTTGCAGGATTAGGCAATCTCCCTTTTTCAGTAACAAGTTCATCTCAAATGATTGCATTGTCACAGCCAAACTTGCATATGGCTCCACATACAGTCAGACCAGCAGCTTGAAGCTTCTTAATGACCCTTTCAACAGTCCATATGTATTCATAAATATATCTTCCTACTAGGGGTAAGATGTGCAGTTTATCTTTTTCTCTGGACATATTCTGAGCTGTAATGTCATCAACAAATTGCTCACATATTTCAGAGAAACACTCATCCAAAACCCAAATCATTGCACAGAGGTAGTCCATCCTTGAGGAATGTTTGTCATCCTTATGAGCCCTATTGGTGAATCCATAGCAGTAAAATCTTTAGAGTTGGGATCCAGAAGTTGTTTGTCATATTGTAAATAAAGATTTAATGTTGTTATCAGAGGATATCCAGTAAGTGAATCAATATATTCAGGTTGTATAGGAGGTTGCATAGCATCTTTGATGGTGACCATATTCAAAACTATATGTCTTGAATAAGCTGTACACTTTCATTTTTCTTCAACAGTATTATCCAGAGATTACAATATGGTCCAAAGCTACAGTCAGTTACTCCACTTTTAAATCATGATTGTAGCATCTCAGCTACTTTGCTGAGTAATTGTGAGAGAATAGGATATGATCCAAAAGCCTATGGTGTAGGCTCAATGGCTTGTATCTTAACTAGTGAAAATAGCTCTGTGGATAAGAATCTTCATTGTGTATCATTAAATACCAGGATATTGTCATAGCATTGTTGCATAGGTAAAAAGAAACTTTTCTCCTCTGTGGTAACAGTAGTTACAATAGCTCACTCCTGGAACTTCTCTTCTTTGAGTCTGATTTTTTAATATTTATGGAAAGCTTCATTTGAGGACTCTTGTGGGTAGGTGGTGAAATTCCAGTAGATACTGGCCTTTGCCTTCAGTGCAACTGACTTAAACTTGATATTTGGCTTACTTGTTGACAATGGGATGATGTGTTGATCAGAAAACAAAATATCCTTATGAACTTGTTTGTACTGGAATTGAGTCTACATATCCTGGATTATTCTCTTCAGCTGTACATATGGTTGCCCTTCTTTTTCAATTGTCAGATGTGATAGTCAGCAATAGGCTCCTATAAGGTCTGCTATCAGCTTGTAGAGGAGATTTTCTCTCATATAGTTGTCCAAAGAATACCTTAAAAGTTGGCTCATTGGGAGCAATAAAAAGGGAGAAGTAACCCTGATTTCCCCAGTTTTATTTGGTATTAAGTGACAAAGTCCAAGCATCTTTTCTGTTGTACCTGTAGCAGTTCTCATATTCCCATCAACTTCTGTCAATGACAATTTGATTTTCTCATATCATCATTCATAACCTTGTGAATGTTAATATTTTTATTCAATATTTGACAACCCTGATGGCTGCGCTCAGCTGATTTGCTGTAAGAACAATACTTAGCTTGCCGTGAATAGATACTGGTTGTTTTGGGATTTTCTGGTCTTGCTTTGTGGAAGCTTGATGATAATACACTTTGAGAGTCCTACTTAAGCTTCAGTTTTTCTAATGCATCAATTAATTCATTGACCTGAACACTTTATGGGCTCTTTGTACAATGAAGAATTTGGTTAGCTGGGGTGGAAAGCATCATTTGACTGTTAATATAGTGCATGACTTGTCTTCCTGATTGATAGTTTAACACCATTTGTTTAACATAGTTCTAGGAGCTTGTAGCCTGAACTTGGTGCTTATTGTAGTATGTATATCAGGAGGCATATTCATCAGAAAATATTTTTGTTGATAAAATCTTGGAGTTCCAACAGCTCCTTCAGCATGCCTTGCTTTTGACTCAAACTTTTCAATATACTTTTGTCAGGGTTGGGTCTTGTTGCTAGGCATTTGTAGCTCATCTAGTGTAAAAAACTGTGCTTCTTTTTGGTACTCAGCTATATAACTTGTTGAGCAGTGTCTAGTTATAGTTAACACCAGCAAACATCCTAAATAAATCCAAACCTTGTAAGAATGATGATATCTCAACTTCACAGAGAAATGTAAACAGCTTGATTTTGTCCTTATGTTAAAGTATAATTGCTGCGGCTATATTTTTAAACTGTTCTAGAGGCTGAGTGACATTTCTTCCTAAGAATCTTGCAGGAATAGCATCTTTAAAGGTGGCTATCAACTCTGGGAGTTGTGTATTGGTCATTCTTGTAAGGTTCCCAGATGCTTGTAAAATGAAAGGTTCAAACTACCCAGTTCCTCCACCAAATTCATGTTCTGTTGTATTATGATTAGTTTGGGGCTTGTTCTACAATGTAGAGACTAATCAACACTATAGAACAGCATCCAGTATGCTAATACTGAAATGGTTTATTGGGAGTTTGATATATCAATCAATGATATAGCTGTCACAAATATCCTCAATATCAAGCTCAAAATTTAATGTAGGCAGTGTTTCTCACTTTGGCAGCAGTGTTCTGACCTTCTGTTAACTGTTAGGATTTTTTATATTTATAAAAGCTTTTCCTTATTTGGAAGTCACTTTCCTTTTGGAAAAGATATATCCTGCTATGGAAGCTCTAAGCACCCCTTTAGCCTTAAGAGGTGTCTAAAGGGGCTTTTTAGAGTAGAGGGATTTCCCAAATGGGTCTCTCAAGGGTTCTTTAGCCTGAAGGGGTGTCTAAAGGGGTGTCCTTAGAGTAAACAGGTTTATTACAGTGGTCTCTTAAGTGGGCTTTTTTAGAGTAGGGAGATTTCCTAAATGGGTCTCTAAAGAGGTCTTTAGACTAAAGGGGTGTCTTTAAAGTAAAGGGGTTGCTTAAGGGGACTTTTCTAACAGAAAGTGGCAGCTTTCATGTAGAACTAAGATTAGATTCTTGTGAGCTTTGCAGTCTCATCACTAATGTAGTACCAATGAAAGTCAGAATACTCAAAAGTATAAGTGATGCAGGGTAAGTCTTATAACCTTTAGGCTTGTAATTGTAGTGTGGAGATTCTGGAAAGAGAGGCTCACTTTATTTTTCAGCTGGGGAAGTCATATATATATGAAATTCTGAATGATCAAAGCTTTTGGGCAATTGCACAAGCAATACATATCAGACATAGGCACAGCATCTGTGAGAAAATCACTTGATTTGATGAGCTGGTTCAAAAGTTACATGCAACTGAAGACACCATGGTAATCCTAGCAACAGAGGCCTAATATGTATGGTTATTGGACTTTTTTGATCATAACTCCTTGAGTACAGCTTCAGATGAGCTATTATTCAAATTCTGTACTGGCTACTTGGTGTTCTGCACAACATAGTAGTACTGGGTGGATTGCTTGTTAGGGTCTTGAGCTTTTGCCCTTCAAAGTTGGGATATCTTGATCTTCAATTTATTTGTTACAATAGCAAAAGCAAAGCAACAAAATGAGTGCAACATTGGTTATGAGATATTGCACTAAAAGAATACTTTCCACTACCGCAGTCTATTAGGTTATTTTGTATTAGGATCAGCAATTCATCCCATCAACAACAGTAAGACAAATACCAAGTATCAGCCAGTTACATTGAAGGCAAAGCCAGTGTGTACTAGCATCTCATCATCTGCTCAAGATACACCTCCAATGAGGTCTTTGCACCAATATGAAGAAGCCTGATTTACAGAAGAGAAGCTCCAGGAATTTACTATTAAACTATTTTAGCCATAGAGGAGAGAAGTCTCTTTTTTACTTTACTACAATGCTATGCCAATGTCATTGCATTAAATGATGCACAAGGTGAATGGTTATCTTCAGAGCTATTTCCACTGGTCAATATCCATACCATTGAGCACACACTGGGGGCATACTGATCAAATCATATTCCCTCAAGATTACTGAGCAAAGTGATGGAAACAATACAATCAAGATCTCAAAGTACACTCATTAAATACAGCTACAGATATTATTGTAATCCCCAGCTCACACCATTGAAGAAAAATGAACATCTACAGTTATTCAAGACACACAACTTTTGAATAAGGTCACCATCAAAGAGGCAATGCACTACCCATAAATCATTAGTATAATGGGTCATTTACTGCATATTCTCTGATTACAACATTGGATTAGCATCTGGAATATGACCAGACACCAATGGATCCTGACTCATGACATTTCACTGCTATGGTTACAGCAATGGGACTCATAAGGATGACAAACATTCCTCAAGGATGGACTAACTCTGTGCAAAATTATCAATGTACAATGATTTGAGTTTTGTATGACTGTTTTTCTGAAATATGTCAGCAATTTCTTAATGACATACTCTTAAGAATAAGTCCAGAGAAAAGATAAATTGCACATCTTACCTCAAGGAGGAAGATATATTTATGAATACATATGAACTGTTGAAAGGGTTCTTAAGAAACTTCAAGCTGCTGGTCTGACTGTATTTGGAGCCATTTGCAAGCTTGGCTATGACAATGCAATCATTTGAGGTGAACTTAAAATTTGGGTTTGGATGACTGAGTTACAAGTCTTGGTATAAGAGTTGTAGAGGAATAGCAAATTTAGCTAGCATTGTATACCTATAACCTGAATTGATTTTTATTGAGGTTCCATCAGCTCCTTACATACATTTTGCCAGATCAATTGCTGAGTAATTAGACTTGTTCCATTGTACAGTGCCAGGGTGTGCGGCTCAATCCGCGGTTGTAAAAAACAATTGGGCGCAATATTATAGCTACCAGAAGGAAGGATTGTTCTTGGACGATTTTGCACTATGCGGGACGATCTCGCACACTATGACACAATCTGACACAATGAGGTTGGAACGGATGATTGCGCCAACTCGTAATGTTTGCATCACGTGCGCAATTGGATACCGCCATTATGGCAGGTAAAATCCGGTATTTGGATATTTTTCTTTAATGTAAATGGAAATAAATGTGTATCACACTATAAACTACACTAATACTTACCATTTTGGTTACCCTCACTCCAATTGGACGGTATCTCAGTGGTTAATTGGTCCAAAAGTATCCTGAAGCTGGCAGCCCCAATTGGCTCATTGACTACTAAAAAAGCTACCTGATTTGCTATCAAATATCCCATTTTGCTCATTGAGCAAGTAAATCCCTGATTCTAGTGATTGGACAAGGTGTCATAGCCAGCATGTGAACAATTGTGTAGGTGCAAAACAGATCCAATAGCTGCACTGGTTTTACAGATGACGTATATATATGCAGGGTGTTTATTTATAGGGGTTCTGTCTCAAATGTGAGACGACCATGATATTACTTATATCAAAAATTTGATGATCACTGATTTGCAATGGCTTGATTTGGATCGCAAAAAAAAAGGGTTGTTGGGATCATTACAAATGTGAGCAATTCAAAGCAATCGCATCATCTTCTCCTGGGTTTTTTTCTCACAGGGATTACTACTGAAGCATTTGGTAGTGACTCACTTTGCACATCTATACTACTTCCTGGCTGACTATCATCTTGGCTACTAGTGTATTTGTTGTCAGTATTTTGCCTCCTAGTTGATGAGTGCAATGCTACAGCTTGGCCGCGCTGAATTGCTCCAACTGAACCGACTGAACCGGCCTGTAGTGCCACGCGCTGACATGTTCTTTTACTTGCCAAGGGCTCCAGTGGTTGAGGCACTTCATGTTGGTCATCATCAGTCAGTTCACCAGAAGTAACTTGCTGATGGTCAGGCAAAACAGCACGCGCAGGTGCGCCTTGACGCATTGAGATGGCCCTTGGCTGAGTTTGATGTGATGCTGCAAGTTGACGTGACTCGGTCCGCTCCAATGGACTTGTGTCTAAATGAGCAGTTTGGCGAGTTCTCATAGTTTTGCTCTGAAGCGTGTGCATTGACCCGACACGCGTTGACTTGATGCGGGGCGTTCTGGTAAAGGGTGTTGGTGTACTCTGGACTGATGTGCGCCAGCGCGCTGTGGTTGCAAGAGATGGTAGGGAATCCAGCAAGGCATGCTGGTGCAATCTGGATGAAGTTGCTTGCGGTCTGTATTCTTCCTCCTGAGGCTCACCATCTGATTCCTCAAGGTATTCACTTACCCTCTGTCTGATACTTTGGAGCTGTTGCCTGGATGAGTCCTGTGTATATTGCTCTCAGAAGCCACTTAGCTCTACTAATATATCATGTAGTACATTAGTCATTTGAGGCAAAAACTCATTCAAAATCTCTTTGGTTCCCAAAGTTGAGGCACAAACGGACGTGTCCGGCCCGTACTGTGCAAATTGCGCGCAAAATTGCTCCCGCGCGGCTTCTTTGTCAAATCCCCTCACTTTCAGCTCATTCTTGATTTCAATACTTGTCTTGTTATATATCTTTTTACATACATTGGCTGGCATCTTGATGTAGAACTCATGCCACAGCTTTCTACCCAAATTCTTCCATCTTTGTTGACTCTCTGAGGTATTTAGTTCTGCTAGATTAATCAGTAGTGCCCAAATATCTGTATGAAGGCTCATCATAGACACTTGGGCCATACTAAAATCATTTGGCAAGAACTTGAATGGATCCAACATTGACTTTCCCGGTCCGGACTGTGCTTGTGAGCTGGGGGATGGGTTTTGTCTGGGTTGTACTAAAGATGAGTTGAGGCTTGGTATGGGGACCATAGCAACAAATTTGGATACTTATACAGCAGTATATTGGCATCAACTTGGTCTTATATGAAATATATATGAAAACTAATGTGATTGTTGAATTTTCCATATATTATGCATGATGCATCTTGTATCGCATTGACACGGATCAGATCACATCAATCGCAGATTTCCTATTTGATTATAGACCTATGATTAAAGCATCAATAAAAGTACCAAGGCATTGTTTGCAGATGATTTTTGCAACATAATGATGGGATACATGGCAATTGATGGAGATTTAACCATAATGTATTAAAAGTCAGATAAATAAGGCGGATTGCGCCAAATCGATTCAAACTGCTTTAATACAATCATCCACCAATTTTAATATATCTTACTCATCTGAATGGTCTTTTCTCATCAATCCCATCACTACCACTGGATTTCCTTTTGACACACTAGAGGAGATCTATTCCAAGTACTGTGGACCATCAACCCCAATCTACTCAAGGAGATCCCTTGTCAAGCTTCTCTGCTATTACAAGAACTATTGCCCTACAAGGTTTCATCCCACCATCCATGGCAACAAAAGCCCTAGAAGCTTTCATTCCCTGCTGACAGCAATGGAGAACCACCTTGCAGAGGGTATGAATGACTTAGAGCAAGCTTGGCATACTAGGTTCAGAAGCTCCAATAGACTTCCATATCCCAGAGTGTTCAGCAACAGGTTCCATATCAGGAGTATTTTGGATACCTTCCCAGTGAGGATTAACAGACCTTCTAGAGGGCTGAGGCACTTTTATTCTGGCAAGTACAAGGCACACTGTGTGAAGTTTCAAGCACTGTCTGACATTGAGGGTAACATCATCTGGTTTAGTGGGCCATTTGCTGGAAGTAGGCATGACAAAGCACTCTGGGTAGAGAATCATCCTGAATTCAGTAGAGGGGAGAAATGTATGGTAGACTTAGCTTATATAGGAGAGGATTGTCAGAGATTAGGATGTATTACAGCTTATAGGAAGCCAAGGAATGGTGTACTTAGCAGGAAGCAGAAGCTCTACAATGAGATATCTAATCATTTCAGTGTAAGGGTAGAGCACACATTTGGATATCTGAAGAGATTCAGCATATTGGTAGGTAAATACAGAGGAAAGTCATATATAGGAGAAAACAGCAGAATAGGTAAAATAGTTAAGATACTTATCAATGCACAGTATGTTCATACAAGAAGACATCCACTGAGAGAAATGTGTCTGGAGCATTATGAAGAGTAAATAAAGCAAGGAAAGCACTATTCTGAGCAACATAAGTAAGATTGAGTAAAATTACCAGTAACTGTATCATACCACAGGCATCATGGTAGAAATTATAGTGCCAGATAGTGCCATAGAGTGCCAGATCAATCCGGCACCATAAACAGGCTGGCACTATGTGGCACTATCCAACGGAACAAGTCTATTTTATTTCCTAATGTAGGTTGTGGCTAATGACCCCTTTGATTGCATCATTGTCACACAATCAGATGCTACTCAATACATTTATTTCTATCTGATAAGGATATGCTGATTCATCTGCTGACTGATACCACTGATCTGATAGATAACACTGTTATACAGATAGGTTAGACATACGTCTAATTGAATTGACTAAAAACTGATCTAACTTAAACATTCAAGCATCAGATCATAACATTCTCCCCAATTAATACAAAGCTTCCAACTGTCAATGTTTCTGGTGATATAGTCTTATCAAATCTCTGCTTCATCTCTTCTGCACTTTGAGATACTTTGACCAGTGCCTTTTTGCATCTTTGTTCCAGCTGCTGGTGTCCGCTTGGCTGACTGAGCTCATCTTCTAAGGTGTTTGTAAGCTTGGGTTGTGTGGGATTCCGTGGAATCCTTGGTTCACATTCATACACTGAGTAAAATGGCAGTTGTTGGGTGGTGTTGTGCCTCTAACTCTGCAGGAAGAAAGTGCTCAGTCTATATACTCATTCATATGCAGACAGCTCCATTTGCATACTTGGTCAGCATTTTCCCAAATAATCAATTAACAGCTAAGTTACTCCATTAATTCTAGGGTTATATGCCAAGGTCTTCAAGTGTAGCATCTGTTACATTTCAAGGTAAACTTCCAATGTCTTTGCCATAAAGTTTGCTCCTCTATCAGACAAAACCTCCACAGGGTTATCCAAACTTTGTAAGAATTTTGTGGTGGATGAAGCTTGCAACTTCTTTTTCACTGGCTACAGGTACAGCTTTAGCCACTGGCCAATTGGTGATATGGTCAATTGCCACTAAAATCTAACAATTGCATTTCCTAGTGGTCGGTAGTCTTTCAATAGAGTCATTCCCCACCTCTCAAGTGGTCTTACAGGCTGCAAGGCAGAGAGTTCAGCAGCTCTCTGTGGTAGGCCTTTGTTGATTTGGCAACTTGGGCATATTTTCACTAGCTTACATGTGCTTTGTAGAGGTTTTACTCCAGGGCTGATTTTAAATATAGTGTTAGATAGTGTCAGTGGACCAAGATAGTGCCATGCATTTTGTGACATGTGACAAGTCGCAGGAGCTAAATTCAGAGTGCCATGGATATTGAGCACCAGATGCATGTCTCAGTCCTTCTGTCCTCTTTCACATTATGTACAACATTCATCCAAAAAAAAGGTCAAAAAATGGATTTTCTCCCATACAATGGGTGAGAGGCAGGGGCTGCATGGCATGACAGTGTAAAACTATGTTTCACACTCTGTGTCCTAGTATAGGTCCACTTGGCCACCTAGGCACACTTTGACATCATTTGGTAAGCATGGCTCAATGTGGCACTATCCAATGGAACAAGTCCTGTGTCCAAAGTATTCAACATGTTCCTTCAAGAATTTGCATATTGATAGCTTGCCATACAATTTGTTCTCTCTTAGCTTCTTTAAGACCTTTTCAATGTGCACCAAGTGGTCCTGTTCTGTCTTGCTGTATATCAATATGTCATCAAGGTAAATTACCACAAATGTATCAATGTATGCATGGAAAATGGTTTACATCAAGGTCATGAATGTTGCAGGGGCATTGGTGAGGCCAAAACTCATTACCAGGTACTTGTAAGGTCCATATCTGGTCCAGTATGCTGTCTTAGGTATGTTTTCTGGTTTCACTATAATCTGGCTATATCCTGACATGAGGTTAATCTTGCTGAATATGGTGGCTTCACTGAATTGGTGTAGGAGCCCATCAGTCCAAAGTATGGGCTACTAACTCTTTGTGGTAGCTGAGTTAAGGGCTCTGTAATAACTGCACACCCTAAGTGCTTCATTGTTCCTTCTCACAAAAAGCACTGGTGCTCCCCAAGATGACTTGCTGGGTCTGATATTTCTGTGCTCCAACAACTGATGTATTCATCTCTTTATCTCACCTAACTCCAATGGACTCATCCCTATAAAAAATAATTTGGTCCCATGGGTGGATCCAATTCAGATCATCCGTCAAGATCCTGTTTAGAGACCGTCATAATAACAGCAGCTTGGAATCAGTGACCCTCCTGACAATCTTATAACAAGATCACAATGATGTTTTGCAAATTTTACAGCCAAATAAAGGGATAAAGCTTGACAATTTTTGATTGGTGCTGTGACAATAGTTGCATGGTATTGTTGCGGTCTTTCAGCGCGCTATTACTATTTTAAGTGGATCCAGTTGGCCAGGGCTTTCAATTGCCTTATATGGCAAGAAACTTGATGGTATCTTGACGGCCTCACAGCAAGACTCTGATGGCTTTTTCTTGGCAGTATGACAGCCTGCTGCTGGTTCTGTACAATGCTACTGTACCAATTTACCAAATGGTTTTTCCTTTTTCTACCTCCCCTTGTGCATTTCATATATTCCACTGTAGAATCACCTTATTTATTTGCTAACCCACTACTACCTTGGGTATTCCACATATAGTTCAAATCAAAAAAAACTATGGCCTCCTTCTTACTAACCTCTACAAATGCGCACACCTGCCGCAATTGGCATACTTCTATCACATCAACTTTACGGCTTTTTAGTGTGATACTTGCAAAGTTGCCATATACCTTGTACTACTGCTAGCATATACATCTTGCAAATATATGCTTGGTTGTTGCCACTTCTGCCATGAATACATCCTGAATATTGGCAAAGAACTTCTTAGTATTTAGCCAATATATTCCTTCTCCCTGCTGGATTCTAGTCCCCCTTATAGGTGCGCTCTGGCTTTTGTTTATGTGAATTCCATATTGAATGGTGTAGCAGTTGGCTTGTGACCACAAGAAATCTGGCATATCTTGGTGGAGCTTTCCTGATAAAAATCAGTTGCTTGTTGCACCCATCCCAACTTTGCATTACTTAATTGATTACCCACGCATTGGGGCTGCCTAGCTTCTTAATGCCATAGGCATAGGTGTCTCCATGTGCACATTTGTCCTCAGTATTTTCCAACTCTTTCTGGCTGTCCTCCATGTGCCAACTCATCACATCCATGATGGACTTGAAGGTAATATTCTTGATGAGATTGGGATATGATAGTACCTGCAACTTGACTTGTCTTCCTATCTCCCACACATCTGCTCCATAGGAAACACCCAAAAGGTGAAGCAAGGCCCAATATTCTCCACACACCATGCAAGATGGAGTAGAGAATGGACACAGTAGCGGCAGAGATCTACGCATTCAGCTTTATGTTTTGTGTATAGTTGCTCAAATCCCATCACACACTCCTCACACAACAGCTGTAGATGCGTCAAGTTGGCATTGGTGATCCGCTTCTGAATAAATATTCCTACAATGTCCACATATGACTCCCAATGCTTCCAATGTACTCTTGGCAGGAATGGCTTCAGAACACCACTTGAATAAATACATATCCAGTTCATCCAGTCGTTGCATTTGTATTGTTGCATATGCGTATAAATATATATTGGAGCCTGTGAGAAGTACTTAGGGTAGCAGATACTCTGTAATATCTTACCAGTTTCTTCAAATTTCTCCGGTATCTCAAAGGGCTCATTTAGCTTGAAATGCCCCATGTACTTCTTGTTCATCAGTATAGGGATATTGTTGAAAAGCAAATGTTTCAGACTGGATTTAGTCTGTTCCAATGTTTCTAGGTTATTGGCGGCTATAATAAGATCATCCACATATAGAGCTAACAGAACTGGATTTGCTCTATCTGGCTTATAGTATATGCTATAGTTGGCATTACTTCTTTTGAAACTCAAAGATTCCAAATAAGAATCTATCTTGCAATTCCATGCTCCTGGTGATTGTTTGAGATCATAGAGTGACTTTTTAAGCTTGCAGACCAAATGGGGGTTATCTTGGTCAACAAACCCATCAGGCTGGTCCATATACACATCCTCATCAAGTTCTCCATTCAAAAATGCAGTTTTTACATCCATTTGATGAATAAAAATCTTATATTTGGCTGCAATAGCCAATGTTAATCTGATGGAGCTAAACATGGCTACCAGTGCAAAGGTCTCAGTATAGTCAAGTCCTTTTGTTTGAGAGTATCCTTTGGCTACAAGTCTTGTTTTGTATCTTTCAATTGTACCATTAGCCTTGTATTTTGTCTTGAAGACCCATCTGCATCCAATCAATCTTTGGTTGATTGGTAATTTAACTAAGTCCCAAGTTTGATTTTCCATTAGGGCCTGATATTCCTCAGTCATTGCAGATCTCCAAAACTTCATCTGAGGGCTATTTAGGGCCTCTTTCACAGTCTGGGGTTCATCAACATGGACTGAATAGGCATAGGCTAAGTTTGTACCCTCATTGATATAGTAATTTGGGCTACTGCTTGTCCAATTGGATCTTGGGGCATTTGATACTGGAATGATCACTTCTGGGATATTCCTGGACACCAATTCTGGCTGAACCATGGTTGTAGAGTCCTCTGGAGTGAAAAAATTTTCATTGTTTTGCTCTGATTCAGTCCTGACAATTGGTGGACTTGAGATCAAATTTTGGTCATCATATGATGTCATTTCTTGTGAAAATTTTGAATTTTCATCAAACAACAAAACCCTGGACTTGATCAGCTTCTTTGCTTTGGTATTGTAGAGTCTGTATGCCTTACTCTCATTGCAGCAGCCCAAAAATATGCATTTTACACTTTTTGGCTCAAATTTTGACTGATTTCCAGCCAGTTTTTTGGCATATGCTGTACACCCAAATATTCTTAGATGTTCTGCACTTGGTCTGTATCCATACCATGCTTCAAATGGAGTAGAATCACGAAGTATCCTGTTATAACTCCTATTTCTAAGGTATACAGCAGTGCCAACTGATTCCGCCCAAAAATCATAGGATAATTTTTGATCATGGATCATATATCTTGCCATATCAATTATTGATCTGTTAGCTTGTTCTGCTACTCCATTTTGCTGTGGGGAGTGTGGTACAGTAGTCTCTTGCTTTGTCCCATGAATTTTGCAGAAGTGGATGAAGAGTTTTGAGGTATATTCTCCACCATTGTCAGAGCATATTTTCTTGATTTTTTCACCAGTTTCTCTCCACCATGGCTTTAAACCCCCTGAACTTAGACAGAGCTTCTTCCTTTCTCACCATGAAGTAGACCCATGTGTATATTGTATAATTATCAATAAAAGTGATTTAATACTTCATCCTGCCTAAGGATAAATTTTGCATAGGTCCACACAGATCTGAGTGAATTAGATCTAATTTTTTCTTAGTTTTTATTAACCCAGAGCTCTTGAACAGTTGACTGGCTTGTTTCCCATATATGCAGGCTTCACAGTGCTTCAAATTAGTGGGGGATCAATTTTCACTCCAGAAATTAGCTGATCTTTAATCATTTTGCGCAAATAATTAAAATTGATGTGCCCAATTCACCTGTTCCAAATCATTGGTGTTTCTTCATTTAAGTTACTTATATTGGCTTTGAAATATGATGGAATATAAGTCAACTTGTATGGGCTCTGATCTCTGATACCCAAAGCAATATGGGCACCATTTTGATCAGTGATCCTGCATGCAGAATTGGCAAAACTGAAACCAAGTCCTTCTGCTGTGGCCTTGCTTACAGAGAGTAGGTTCTTGGCTATTTCTGGTACATAGAGTACTTCTTTAAAGGTCAGTGTATGGCTTCCTTCACTGCTTCTAGGGTTTACTTGGATAGTTCCTTCTCCCACTGCATCAAGTGTTCTATCATCACCCATGAAAACCTTCTTAACTGGAATTTCTTGATATTGGGTAAAAAGTTCATTTGGTGTGTAAAGTGTTGAGAAGCTCCAGAGTCAATATACCACGTCGGAGAATCCTTGTTTGTGGTCATATATTGTGCAGATATGAATAGTCTATCTTCAGTTGTTGCAGCATTGCCATATTCAGGCTTCTATTGCTGATACTCTCTCTTTTTGATACACCAGTCTGATGTGTGTCCTTTCCTTTTGTAGTAGTTACAAAATAGGCTGCTGTTGCCTTTGTAGGGTCTTGGGTACCTCCTTTCTTGGCTATCATTGCTTATTGAAGCATTTTCTTCTTCCTTCTTATTAGCGCTTGATTTTCTTAATTCTTCATCCAGGAGCCTTCCATATATGTAATTTAAGGTCAAATCTTCAGTTCTGGACTCTAGGGCTGATACAAGGCCCCAAAGCTTGTCTGTCAGGCTATTCAGGATGGTAACTATCACATCCTCATCAGCAGTTGGTACACCCACAGATTCCATCTCATCTACCAGCAGGGTAATTCTGTTAATTAGATTTTTCATTACTTCTCCTGGCAGCATCTTTGTAGTAGAGTATTTTCTTCTCAGATACATTTTCTTGGCAGCTGAACATGACTGGTAGGTGTCTTCTAATGCTTTTCAGGCATTCTTTGCCATTTTTGCTCTTGAGCATTGAATTAGCAATTTGTCCTTGACATTAAGACAAATGCAGTTAAAGGCACTTTGTTCTTTCTTCTGGTAATTCAAGGCTTCCTCTCCCATGTTTTTAGGAGGGCATTCTTCTCCCATGACAATATCCCAAAGGCCTCTTTCTTGTAGCAGCATCTTCATCTTCACCTTCCACACTTGGTAGTTAAATCCATCCAACTTTTCAGCAGAGGGAAAAATTCCAGTAATAGCATAAGTAGACATTGCAGAGAGTGACAGCTTGGGGCTCATAGCCTGTTGTAAGAGTCTTGGAGATATTGGAAGTGATTTGGATGACAAATAGATTATGTTGCTTTCACTTAATGATTTATTGAATGTAAAAGTAGTATTTATACTTTCACCTGGCCTGGGCATTAAAAACACGTAGAATAGGTTAAGGAAGGTCCCAAGAGCATGTGTGCAAAGTTTGGGGCTGTTTGGACAACTTTGAGAATTATCATGTTCTGGGTACCTGGTGTTTTGGTGAAAATATTCTAAGTAAATACCAACAAAGAATTTGGTCAGTATTCTCTAGGATTTGAAGGTAATGATCTAAGTGACTAAATTATGTGAATATTTAGGTGGAAATACAAATTTTTACAACAGATTCAGATTGATGAGAATCAGTGGCCAGCAGGATTTGCTAGTAGATTACTTGTTTAATGAGAATCCATCAAGTGCTAAAGCAAGGCCATGGTCATACACACCTTCAAAGTAGCCCTTGCTTCTTAGCTGTTTGTAATGTTTGCCATTGAATATATCAGATATGTTTGCGCTTGATTGATACCAAGTGCGGTGTAGTGGGGTGACAGTGACACCCACTGACAGATGTGCTCATTCCCTTATTTTCAACTTCCCTATATCTCTACTACATTTATTTTAGTTTTATCCCATTTGTCTTACCCAATCAGTACTATCCCATAAGCCAGTTGACTATCACACCTGCTTACCTTATTGCATAAGTTACCCCTCACTTTATGTAAGATTACTAGCTTTAAGTGCTTCTATATTAGGCAAGTACCTGCAACAGTACCCGTGATACATGATCAACCCATGCCACCATCCCTACCATTTCCATACCATGTATGGTATCCCTTTGTTACACAGGTTTCAGAATACTGGTTCCTGATTGGTTGGATGTGCTGTGCCACTTAGAACCTTCTGGCACCTACTTAGAACATTCTTAGGTCATTCTGATGTCATTAAGATTGCTATTGATATCCGGAACCTTCTGGAACACCATGATTAGCAATCACTTAGCCAGTAAGAAAAGTATATAAGGGAGGCTATCCCTCAACAATAAATCATTATCCCTTTTATCAATATACCAACTTGTTGATTAGTGTGATCACTGCTACCTGCTGCTACCTGAACTTCCAACCCTAGACCACAGGACACTCCCAGGAAACCATGCTGACAGCCAACAGACCTTGGAGGCACTACTTGTGAGGAATACTCAGAGTAGGTATCTTTTATTCTATTTGATTCTTTCCCAAGTTTGTTCTTGTACAGGCAAAGATATTTTTCTGTCTTTGTAACTATTGACCACAGCTGCATTCTTATCAAGTCCCTGCTGGTGGAGTTTACAGTTGTTTTGACTTTGGAAGCTTTAGTACATTGTCATCTCAAAGGATGCTGAACCCAGTTCATACTTTTGTTAAGATGCCAACTAAGTTGGGGATTGTAGCTCAATAGTTTTCCCTTGACAAGGTTGTGGCTTTATTCCCCTTCACATTAGATTAGAGAAAGAACCCAAGTATTCCTGGCAAGCTTTTGCCAGAGGTCATTGCACCCAGTGAACACTCCACACACAAAACACTTGAGAAGTGTTGGATATATCTCTCCCTTGCACCTATACACCACCACAGCAGTACTGTATAGCTTTGCAATATTTGTTGGACTGCATCAGCTTCCTCAGACAGGGTATGACCGGAATATATCCAGAGTGTGAACAATGTTTTCCCTCAATGGCGGTGGATTCCTGACAATTTGGACACGTTGCAATGGTAGCATTTTTGGATGTGAATGCCATGCAACTGTTAACACATGCTGGAATCAGGACAGTCTCTGGATCATATGTTGCCAGCTGCATGATGGTTGTCCACTTGTACCATGTACATGGTAAGTTGCATGCCGGTCTGATTTTGGCAAGAAGTAGCAATAAATCCTCAAAGCCCCCATTACTGATATTAGTGGAAATGCGCCACTTCTCTAGCCAGAACATTACATCATTAACCAGTAGATGTATTACTGTGCTCACTTGGCTCCATAAAGTATCCTTGGCATTTGTTTCAACGGGTGTTGCCTCATTGCATAGAGGGATTTGACCGGGCTCATATGTGGTACTGTTGTTATGGGAGATAGGCTCAAAATCCATCAGTGAACCTTCTTTGTCAGAGGTATCACTCTACGTGCCATATTCAGCAGGCTGAGGTGAGCCTAAAGGTGTCACAAACTCACCTGACTTAGTATGTGCCAGGTGACAAAGACAGCCAAGTGCCAATATAGAAGTATCAACTGGCCGGCAAGATAATGTTGGTACAGTAGTGACCAATGAATGGTCAAATATGACTTGGGGGGGGGGCAAAACACTGGCTGTGATCCTTGTAATACTTCCTATGCTGTCTGTGTGCTTCATGGCTGAGAGGCTTGCCACAATAGCCACATGGTCTTTTTTCTCTTCTCTTATGGTGTTGAGTCAAAGTAGTCTTGTCCATGGGTCAAACAGTTTGACCTTCAACAACATAATGCTATTATAGCACTTTTTAGTCAATACTCATGTGAACTTAAGACAGTCTTGTATTTGAGACATTGCACCTACATGAATGTAAGATTCAATGATGACCTGCCATAGTAAGCATTATAAATAAAGTTGTGGCACCACAAACACATGTATATGTAACACTATTTCCCCTTTGATTTGACTCACTTCCATATATATGCCGCCAAAAAGTAAAGCAAAGTTGTCTGGTTCTCAACCAAACCCCACCACTGATGGCAACGTAAGAACAATTGGACAACAGCTTGCTTTGACATTCAGTGCAACAAGCAGGGCTACATCCAAAAAAGGCCCTGTGGACACTGTGCCCATTGAAGGTAATAATGCAGACTCCTCAGGCTCTCAGTCAAGTAGGCAATTGAGAACCTCTGTGGAGCCACAAGCTGACTGTTATGCTCAGGCAGATGAGAATGTAGCAAACACAGTACCCTCTGTTGAAATCAGCAAGTGGCCAAGATAACATCACCACCACCTGTATTAGCAAGTATGTTGTCAGCTCATACCAAAGCATTAATAGAGCAATTAGGTGCAGTGGCTGATAGGATAGAAGCAATGGCCCAGAGAAATCAGGAAGTAGTCCAGAAACAGGATGAGCAGATAATACATGTAGAGCAATCAATATCTCAGGTAGAGAAAGTAGTATCTTTGCTGCAAAGAAGGAACTCAAGTAGCTCAATGTCACAGCCAAGAATTGAGCCATTTCCGGATGTAACAGCAGAGGAACACCATACAGTCTTTGAAGCACAACAACAGTGCCCAAAGATAAAGCCCATAGAAAAAGCTATCACAGTATGGGAGTGAGACAATGTGGTGTTTATACTAAAGCCTAAAAATCAAAAGACATTGAAGATCTGTGAAGCCGTTGAGTGCAATAATGAAGAGTGGGCTGATATGCAAGAGGCCATCAGAAGTCTAGCATGCCATCACCTTGAGGCCAGCATACCATGGGACCATCAGGAACTCAAGGCCAAGCTGAATGCACTTGACTTGTTCCATGAGCATTATCCTGGACTCAAATGGGCAAACAGATTTTGGGCCAGCATTGGTATGCTAAGAAAGTATTGTAAGAATAGCAGAAACTATCAAAGGCAGAAGAACAAGGGAGCCATGGCTAAAAACCAGCGGCTTCCTCAAGAGCCCATTACAAGCAGGGCCAAAAGCTCCAGACAAGCTTCAAAGAGATGTCAGGCAGCTGGAAGAGTGCCAATTAAAGACAAGCAGGCAAACATGGATACACCAGCACAACATTTATCAAGGAAAAGCAAAGTACCACTCAAGAAGCTCCCAGTCAAAGTAGCTGTGAAGGACCTGGCAGTGATAAAAACCAGCTGCCTTTACAGGAGCCTGTCACAACTATGGTTGAGAGCTCAAAACAAGCGGAAAAGAAACATCTGGTTGCCAGAAGAGTGCCAGCAAGGGACAAGCAGGCCAAAACAGATGTGTCAGAGCAGAATTTATCCAGGAGAAATTGTAGTTCTTTACAAGAAGCACTCAGACAAAGTAGCCGTGAAAGACCTGGCAGTGATAAAGGAAAAGGTAAAGGGAAAAATGTCTACCCAAGCCTGAGACAGGGATGCATGCAAAAAAACTGCAGCTCTTGCCAATTAACGTCACAAGCCAGGAACAGACTGAATCCCATCATTGCCAAGAAGAATTACCAACAAGAAAACAGC
This sequence comes from Basidiobolus meristosporus CBS 931.73, assembly GCA_002104905.1. Lineage (NCBI taxonomy): Eukaryota > Fungi > Basidiobolomycota > Basidiobolomycetes > Basidiobolales > Basidiobolaceae > Basidiobolus > Basidiobolus meristosporus. The sequence goes on along the minus strand of MCFE01000309.1, from coordinate 37,423 downwards.
TGTTTTCACAAGAGTTGGAAGCACAGCCAGTTGAGCTACACTCCAGCAAGGTAGATGAGTTTGCTGAAAAAGGCAATTTGTCTACCACAGCCTCCATTGTTGACAGAGTGGAGATCCCACTGACAGACAAGGCTACAACTTCAAGAGCTCAAAAGACAATCACAATGCCTTCAGTGGAGCTTTAGCATTAATAGGCACACCAAGAGGTTGCAGCACTTCTTCAAGAGCAGTGCTCAAAAAAATGCACTGGAATATTGCAAGGATTTATTGCAAAGACTGGCAGATGAGGAGCTAGACCTTGCAGTGCTGGCTGAAGACCAGGACATATGGGAACCAGTGAATGAACAGTGGCATAAAGCCGTTGGGTTCCTGCCAAAGTTGTGGAACCAGAGAGTTACAGCAGAAATACTTATTGAGTGGTGGATTTTAATGGAGTTACTTGTTGAGTGTGGGGTTGGGCTTAATGTTAGAGTAGGGTATAGAAACTTGTATAGGTCAATACAATTGGCAATTGAGGTACAACTGAAGTTTCATGGGAAATAAATCAAATTGTATGCATGAAAAGTAAGAGAAATTGTTGAGTCAGGAAGTAAGGCGTGTGAAAAAGAGGCAATAGACAATCAATTCACACAAATGTAGGAGGCAATAGAGTGTCTGGGATCAGAAAGTGAGCAAATTGGCAGGGAACCAATCAAAGACCACTTATACATTGTTGTGATGAAAAATTTTGACAAAGTTTTTTGTGAAATCTGGGGTGCAATTATTTTTTGATGGACTCTGGACAGTGTCCTGACAAGATTGGTACCTCTCAGTCATGGGATATTAACTTTGTGACAGCCTTTTGACAGGATCATCTCAATAATTTTTCATAGGCATTCTGTAAGGTGTATTACACAGTAGAGGGCTATCTGCTGTATCAATGGCATGATCCACATCTCCAGCTGATGATAGGCTTATAAGCTCATCCAAAAACACATCTGAATTTTCCTTTATACGAGCCTGGACCTTCCAAGGTGCTGGAGCTGGGAAACCCTCCTGTAATACTGCCATGAGGAACCTCTGGGTACTTTTTCTAAGTGCTCTGCAGAACTGTGTTTTGCTAGGTTCACTTGTTCCACACACACTGGACTTGACCAAGTTAAAATATAGTCAGGCAGGTGGGAGCTCATAGGTATGGTTGTCTTTTTGGATTGGGGGCATGGGTTCTCCAGTTGATTGATAGATTACAAAGAATAGCCATGTTTTTTCAAGTACAAGGTCAAACAGGAAGTTGCCAAATATATATGCTTGTAGGTCTACTTCATAGTCATTGATCCTCATTCTTACTGCCAAGTAATATGGCTGATTATATGAGAGTTCTCATCACCTTTTGAGACTGAAGCTGGTTTGGTGGGTTCTAAGTTGATTCTAGCTTTTAAGGCAAATTGCTCTGACATGTACACATGCAATGCCCCTAAGTCAATCATAATTGTGGCAGGTACTCTATTAGTTACTTCATTTTAGTATAAGTGCTTTCCAGAGTTTGAGGTCCTTTGGGAGAAGTATTCATTGGTCATATGGAAAGTGATCACTGAGTCTTCTTCAAGTTCATCCTCCATGTTACAATGCTCAAGGGCTTCAAAGTGGCCAAAGTTTTTTGTTGACTGGTGTTCATTTCTACTCTGAGGGCTGTACTTTGAGATATCATCTTGCTGGTGGCAGTTAAAACAAAGTCCTCTCTTCTTATATTCTGCTGAGGTGAGGTTCTTCTCCATAGTGTGTGTTTCCATTGACACTGCTTCTGATTGTCTTCTTTCATTGTGATTGTAGCCTCTCTGATTAGTCATTGTGGGCTTCCCAGCCCCAAACATAGCTGAATCATGGTCAATGGCAAACTTGGTGGCTTCTTCAGTAGTCTGAGGTCTTTGATAATTCAGTTCCTTGCAAGTTCTTTCTTTCAACCTATCAATAAAGTATTCAACTTGATCAGGGGGTTCATGCTTTCAGCTTGACGCAGTAGACATCCCTACTCATAGATGTATTGTTAACCATTCCTTTCTGTCTGAGTGTCTTCAGCATCCTTCTTAGTGGTGTGTTCTGGTGGGAAGGTTTGTTAAATTTTCAGCACAAGCTCATCCCAGATTGAGATAGTGGAGCATCCTATCATAGTGCTGACTTGATCTTGTTGTGGTATCACTGTAAGGCTGCACCTGCCAGGTAAGAGGCTGCATGGTGTAACTTACTTTCTGGGGCAATTCCATTAGCCTTAAATGCTTCTTTAATCTGAAAGAGCCATGTTCCCAGGTTTTTGTTGACTCTACCATGGTACCAGTCATTGTTCACACCAAAGTTGCCATAGCACAGGTTGAGTTTGACAGTAAAGTTGCTCCTGACAGGGCTTTGCTGGTTCTGGGCCATGGTAATTGTTCCTTGTTGCTGCTGGCTGAGGATCTGGTGTGACTGTTGCTGTTAGGTCAGGATTTGCTGCATAGCTTTTTTCCATTCTTGAATTTCTGACAGCTTGAAGGAGGCTACTCCATTCTTCAGGGGGGAGGTGTCTGGCTATTGCTGCTACCAATTTAACAAGTTTGATTTAAGAGTTGTAAGGAATAGGGATCTTAGCTAGTATAGTGCTCACTAAAACTTGAACTGATTCTTATTGAGGATCCAGCAACTGCTTGTAAACATTTTGCCAGATCAATTGTTGTATTAATGTATTTTCTAATGTAGGTTGTGGCTGATGTCTTATCTGATTGCAATGTCATCACCCAATCAGATGATAACTATCATATCTAGTTCTGTCTGATCACAATCTGCTGGCTCATCTGCTGACTAATACTACATATTTGATAGATAATACTAATTTACAGATAGGCTAAAAATAAAACTAATTGACTTGACTGGAAACTTATATAACTTCTACATTCAAGCATTAAGTCATAATAACTGCTTCCCTGAGATATGTTGACTATTTCTTGATGACATTGCAGCTAAGAATGAGTCCAAAGATAAATGTACATAACATGTCTTACCCTAGTGGATCTGTTTATGATCACATATTGACTGTTGAAAGGGTCAGGGAGAAACTTCAAGCTTCTGGTCCAGCTGTATCTGGAGCCAAATCCAAGTTTGGATCCAACAATGCAATCATTCTAGGTGAACTTGTTACTGAAAAAGGGAGACTTCCTGATCCTGAAAATATCCAACAGCACAGAGTTGAAAGACACCAGGCATTATTCATCAAATTAGACAACACTTAGAGCTGACTGGCTTATTCAGAGTTTGAATCAAGAACTATGCTCACATTGCTTGGCCACTTATTCAACTATTACAGAAAAACTTGAAATTTGAATAGCACAAAGTACAGGCAAATGTTATATTGACATTGCTTGAGTTATTTTCAAAGCCATCTGTTTTAGCAGGTATAGACTACAATGCTATTGATTTATAACCAATCATTGTATCAGTTGATAGCTCTGTAATTGGGGTTGGTGGGATCATGATTCAAGTTTTGAAGATTATCATCAACATCCTTGCAAATATCTCAGTTGACTTTTCAAAGGAAATGTGCTCAACTCTCAATCAGTCAATAAAGTAGCACTGGGGGTACTCTGTGTACTCAAACAGCTAAAGCTACATGTAGCAAGATTTCTTGAAGAAGATGTATATCCCAGACATTTTTCATTTGGTACCCTTATTGCAGAAAATGAAAATTGTGGATCTTATGTAACACTAGCTGTGAGCATGGAACCAAGCTTATCAATTCAACATGGTATAGCCCACAAGCAATTTCACCAGATCAATGTGACCATTCTGCTATTGCAAACACATTAGCAAAGCTTAACTACAAAAAACTCAACAAATGTGCAAATAATTTTTATGTAGCAATTTGGGCTGATAGAGCTACAGTTATAAGAAGTACAGAAAATACTCAATATTTTTTAGTATACGAACTTGAAGCTGTTTTGCTAATAGACATATCTTCTGAAAGTGGCTTACCCTCCTATGGAAACCAACTATGACAACATCACAGCTATTACTTGCAAGAATACAACCAATTCAACAAGCTCACACTCTGCAAAAGAATAGACTTGTTCCGTTGTGGTAGGGTAAACATACCTCCCACAGACAAGTTTATTCATATAGTCATTATGATATACTTATCCATATTTTATCTTATCAGTATTATCCCATTCTTCTTTTGCCCATATTATCAGTATTATCCCCATATGATGTTTACCCTGATTAGTTATCAGCATTAGTTATCCCAGATGTTACTCAGCTTTGTGATCAGTAGATGTATCTATATAAGGCAAGTACCCGCGTCAGTATCTGTGACACATGACCTAGGTCTGTGTTACCATCCCTACCACTTCAATACCATATATGGTATTTCTATGTTGCACAGGTTTCAGACTACTGATTCCTGATTGGTTGAGAGTGCTGTGCCTTTTAGAACCTTCCAGGACATTCTTGGCATATTTTTAGCTCATAGTGATGTCATCAAGAATTCCACTGATACCTAGAATCTTCTAGAACCTTGTCATTAGTAATCACTTGGCAATCAGGAAAAGTATTCAAGGGAAAGCAATCCCTCATCAATAAATGATCCCTTCTATCAGTAACACTTCTACCTTATTGATTAGCAGTTGATCACTGCACCTGCCTTCAATAGTACATCTCAGACCTGCAATCAAGGAGCTTTTCAGGGTAGTGCACAAGACACACAGAGGCCTTTGGAGACACTTGGAGCACCTAGGAAGCTAGAGAAGCAGGAGCTTTTACCATAGTGACATATTAGACTTGTTCCATTGGATAGTGCCACATTGAGCCATGAGTGCCAAATGATGCCATAGTGTGCCAGGGAGGCCAAGTGAGCCTATATTTGACCACAGAGTGTGAAACACAGCTCTGCATCTTCATGCAAAGCAGCCCCTGTGTTTCACCCATTGAGCTGGAGAAAATCCATTTTTTGACCTTTTTTATTGGACCAACATTGTTCAGGATGTGTGAGAGCACAGAAGGACTGAGGACATGCATCTGATACTCAATACCCATGGCACTCTGAATCTAGCTCCTGTGGCTTGTATCATGTCACAAAAATGAATGGCACTATCTTGGTCCACTGGTACTATCTGGCACTATAAGTGCTTTATATAGGTTTTACTTTAGGGCTAATATTTAAATATAGTGCCAGATAGTACCAGTGGACCAAGAAAGTGCCATTCATTTTTGTGATATGATACAAGCCACAGGAGCTAGATTCAGAGTGCCATGGGTATTGCATACCTGATGCATGTCTTAAATCTTTTTGTGCTCTTACACATCCTGCACAACATTGATCCAAAAAAAAAGGTCAAAAAATGGATTTTTTCCAGCTCAATGGGTGAAACATAGGGGCTGCTTTGCATGAAGATGCAGAGCTGTGTTTCACACTCTGTGGCCAAGTATAGGCTCACTTGGCCTCCCTGGCACACTATGGCATCATTTGGCACTCATGGCTCAATGTGGCACTATCCAACGGAACAAGTCTATTGACAAAGACACCAGCAGTTTAGACCCAGAGGTTATTGCACCCATCAGACACTGCACACACCTTGAGTTGTGTAGCTTCTCCCAGGAGTACCTCTACACCACCACACCGTTGGATAGTGCCACATTGAGCCATGAGTGCCAAATGATGCCATAGTGTGCCAGGGAGGCCAAATGAGCCTATACTTGGCCACAGAGTGTGAAACAGAGCTCAGCATCTTCATGCAAAGCTGCCCCTGTGTTTCACCTATGATGTAGCAGAAAATCCATTTTTTGATGTTTTTTTGTGGATCAATGTTGTGCAGGATGTGTAAGAGCACAGAAGAACTGAAGACATGCATCAGGTATGCAATACCCATGGCACTCTGAATCTAGCTCCTGTGGCTTGTAGCATGTCACAAAAATGCATGGCATTATCTTGGTCCACTGGTACTATCTGGCACTATAATTGCTTTGTATAGATCTTACTTTAGGGCTAATAATTAAATATAGTGCCAGATAGTACCAGTGGACCAAGATAATGCCATGCATTTTTGTGACATGCTACAAGCCACAGGAGCTAGATTCAGAGTGCCATGGGTATTGCATACCTGATGCATGTCTTCAGTTCTTCTGTGCTCTTACACATCCTGCACAACATTGATCCACAAAATAACATCAAAAAATGGATTTTCTGCTACATCATAGGTGAAACACAGGGGCAGCTTTGCATGAAGATGCTGAGCTCTGTTTCACACTCTGTGGCCAAGTATAGGCTCATTTGGCCTCCCTGGCACACTATGGCATCATTTGGCACTCATGGCTCAATGTGGCACTATCCAACGGAACAAGTCTAATACTACAGACAACCTGAAGAAATCCAGAATGGCTGGCAAGGAGTATTTTGACAGTCAAAAATGTCTAAGAGAGACATCCCCAGAAGTAGGAGTATTAACACTACAAAACAACACAAAAAGCCAGAAAATAAGGCATACAACTGGATTCCCAATGGCACAGTCCCTATAAGATGATATATGCAAACAAAGATTGATATTATAAACAAGCAGAACTTAGTAGCATGCTGCTTGCACTTGCACAACCTGGTAACAAATTGAAGAAGTTCCATGTCAGAAGTAATAATGAGGGCATTATTTCTCAAAGCTAGGGGAGACTTGCAGTAATGGAATTTACTCTATTACTCCAATATCTTAAGACCAAAATGGCACTCATTTCTTCATTTTGCCTTTTTCTATGAAAACAAACAACTGAAAGATCAAGAATTTGTAAATCTGAAAGACAAATGCTCAGGACCCTGACAGATAATCCACCCAAGAATATGATGTCATCTAGAACATGCAGTAGCCAACACATGACTTAAACTACAGCTCATTTGAAGCAGTCCTTGAAGAGATATGCTCTAAAGAGTACTATAACCAATTGTACTGTGCCTATATTGCTAGGATTGTTATGGTGGCTTCAATTGCATATAACCATTGAACCTGCCAATCAAATCATGTGCTTATTCTTGCAGGTGCTGCACCTATGCCCAATCTGCACCATTGCAGAATTTTAGCTTTGTAGCATGTGTATTGCTTGCCCAATTGCCCAAAAACTTTGATCCTTCAGAATTTTCAAGTATATAACTTCCCAGCTGAAAAATAAAAAGAGCCTTTCTTTCCAAAATCTCCACACTACAACTCCAAGTCTAAATGTTATAAGACTTCCCCTGCATCACTTGCACTGTTGAGCATTCTGACTTTGACTGGTACTACATCAGTAAAGAGACTGCAAAGCTCAACAGAATTATATCTAAGTTCTACAAGAAAACTACCACTTTTCAGTTGGAAAAGTTGCCACTAAGAAACCCCTTTTACTCCAAAGCTGCCCTTTAGACCCCCCTATATTATAAAGTCCACTTTAGACACCACTTTAAGAAGCCCCTCTACTCTAAAGATACCCCTTCAGGCTAAAGGGGAGTTCCAAATTTCCATATCAGGAAATATTCTCTCAGAAAGGAAAGTGACTTCTAGATAAGAAAAGGTTGTTATAAAAGCGACTAAGCTCAATAGTCAACAAAGGGTCAGAATACTGCTGTAGAAGTGAGAAGCACTGCCCAGAGTATGTTTAGAGCCTAAGATTGTGAATATTAGTGAGATTTATCTCTTCTATTAGTATATCAAACTCCCAATAAACTATTTCAGTATTTGCATACTGGATGTTGTTGAATATAGTTGATTGGCCTCTAAATTGTAGAACAAGCCATAGCAATGATAATGCAACACAGCAGTCTATTTCATGGATAGATTGGAAGAAGCTGTGTCTAAACTCAGGGAGCTTGAAGCCATGCTGGAGAGTAACATTGTTGTAAAAGTCAAGAAAATATGCTCTAGCAACAGTGGAGAATATACCTCAAAACTCTTCATCCACTTCTGCAATACTCAAAGGATAAAGTAAGCAACTACTGTACCTTACTTCCCAGAGCAAAATGGAGTAGCAGAATGTGCAAATAGAGCAATAAGAGATATAATAAGATTGATGATCCATGATCAAAAATTCTCCTTTGATTTTTTGGCAGAATCTGTTGCCAAAGTTGTACACCTTAAAAATAGGGGTAATAGCAGAGTACTTTGTGATTGTACTCCATTCAATGCATGGTATAGATACAGACCAAGTGCAGAATATCTAAGAATATTTGGATGCACAGCATATGCCAACAAATTGCCTGGAAATCAGTCAAAAATTGAGTCAAAAGTGTAAATTTCATATATTTGGACTACTGCAATCAAATTATAGCATACAGAATCTACAATATGGAAGCAAAGAAGCTGATCACGTCCAGGGATGTGTTGTTTAATGAAAACTCAAAATATTTGCAAAAAATGACATCAGCTGATGACAAAAACCTGAGCTCAAGTCCTCCAATAGTTAGGATTGAATCAGAGCAAAACAATATATAACTTCTCACTGAAGAGAACCCTACAGCTGTATTTCAGCCAGAATCAGTGCCCAGGAATATCCCAGAAGTGATTGTCATGGTATCAAATGCCAGGAGATCCAACTGGACAAGAAATAGTCCAAATTACTATATCAATGAGGGTACAACTTGTCCTATGCCTATTCAGTCCATTTTGATGAGCCCCAGGCTGTAAAAGGGGCCCTAAATAGCCCTCAGATAAAGTTTTGAGGATCTGCAATGACTGAGGAATGTCAGGCCCTGATGGAAAATCAAACTTGGGACTTGGTCATATTACCAATGGTCCAAAAATCAATTGTATGCAGATGGGTCATTGAGACAAAATGCAAGGCTGATTGCACAATTGAAAGATACAAGGCAATCCCTATGGCCAAAGAATACTCTCAAACAAATGGACTTGACTCTACTGAGACCTTTGCATTGGTAACCAAGTTTACTTCCATCAGATTAATATTGGCTATTGCAGGCAAGTATAAGTTTTTTATACATCAAATGGATGTAAAAGCTACATTTTTGAATGGAGAGCTTGTTGAGGACATGTATATTGACCAGCCTGATGGGTTTGTTGACCAAGATAACCCCCATTTGGTCTGTATGTTTAGAAAGTCTCTATATTGACTCAAACAATCACCAAGAGCCTGGAATTGAATTAGATTCTTATCAGAAATCTTTGAGTTTCAGAAGGAGTAATGGTGACTATACCCTATGGGAAATCTCAGACTTGGAATTCATCCAATTTTTAGCTGGTATTCATCTGGTAAACTAATGGTATTTTGCTGATATTCAGCTGGTGATTTAGGTTCAAAATTTCAAATGCAATTTTTGATGGAAGTAATGGGCAGGTAATTACCAAATTTGGCATGGATGCTAGCTTGCCTAGTATCCTCCTGGAGAACTTGTTTGCTTGCCTGCCCATAAGCAAAGAACAGAGATATTGAGAGTTCTCAACTTTGAGAAACTTGGAATTCAGCCAATACTATGATGGTAATTTGCTGGCCTTTTCTCAATTTTTTTCTTAGGGTATAGTTTATACTACAAGCCAGATAGAGCAAATCCCATTCTATTAGCTCATTATGTGGATGATCTTACTATAGCCACCAATAACCTTGCAACATTGGAAGAGACTAAATCCAGCCTATATAAAGAGTTCAAGATGTCCAATCTAGGAGAACTCAGTAACTACCAGAGGATGAAGTTCTCCATAGACAGAAGTACTCAGACTATCACTTTAAGTCAATCCAAGTATATTCAAGATATACTAAAGAGGTACCACATGGATGACCATAAAACGGCAGCTACCCCAATGGAGACAAACCTCAACTTGGACAAAACTCAAACAAATCAAGAGAGCTTGGTGCCATCTGGAAGCCCTGACTTTCCTTTTCAATATATGGTCAGCAGTTGTATGTATATCATGCTTGGAACCTATCCAGATATCTCATATTCAGTGGGAGTTGTCAGCCAGCATAATAAGAACTATGGATCCAATCATATTGCAGTAGTTAAGCAGATTTTTAGATACCAAAAAGAAACTGCTGTATCTGCTTAAGATACATTTATAATGAGTCAGAACAAGATCTTGTGGGATACTCTGATGCTGATTGGGGACAAAATATAGAAGACAGAAGATCCACCACAGGATGCACCTTTCTTTACTGTCAAGGAGCAATTTCATTAAATTCAAGAAAGCAACTACCCATAGCACTTTCCACCACAGAGGCAGAATATATGACAACCTTTGAAGCTATAAAAGAAGCAATGTGGTTAAGAAAGCTTTCTACAGATCTAGGCCTGTGTCAAAAAATGCTTATTAGTTTATTTCAAGACAATGAAGGATATGTACAATTAGGGAGAAATCCAACTTTTCATGCTAGAACTAAGCACATAGATATTAGACATCATTTCATATGTGAAGGTATAGAGGATAACTTAGTAGGCATAGTTTACTGTCCTACAGATGAAATGATTGCAGATATACTAACCCAACCATCAGCTAGAGAGAAGTCTGAATATCTTAGGTCAAAATTAGAACTAGTCAGTATGAACATTTAGCTGAGTGGGAGTGTTGTAAGAACTTGTAATTCCACCTAAATATTCACCTAACTTAGTCACCTAGATCATTACCTTCAAATCCTGGGTAATACTGACCAAACTCCTTGTTAGGATTCACATAGAATATTTTTTGCCAAAATATCAGGTACCCAGAGCATGAAAATTCACTGAGTTGTCCAAACAGCCCCAAACTTTGTATAGATGCACTTGGGATCCTTCTAAGCATATTCTATTTTGTTTTATGCAAGACCATGTAAAAGTATAAATACTACTTTTACAATGAATAAATCATTGAGTGAAAATCACAAAATCTGTTGTAAAGATTTGTAATTCCACCTAAATATTCACCTAACATAGTCACTTATATCATCACCTTCCAATCCTAGGTAATACTACCCAAATTCCTGGTTGGGATTTACTTAGAATATTTTCACCAAAATACCAGGTGCCCAGAGCATATAAATTCTCAAAGTTGTGCAAACAGCCCCAAATTTTGCACACATGTTCTTGGGATCTTCCTTAAGCTATTCTATGTGTTTGTTATGCCAAGATCATGTAAAAGTATAAATACTACTTTTACATTAATAAATCCTTAAGTGAAAACCATTTTTTCTACTTGTTCTCCCAATCACTCCCAATATCTACAAACATGTGTGGCCTTTTAATGAAGGTCCCAAGAGTGTGTGTGCAAAGTTTTGGGTCTTTTGGACTACTTTGAGAATGGTCACAATCTGTGAACCTGATAATATAGTGGAAATATTCTAAGTGAATCTCAACAAGAAAATTGGTCAGGACAGAATGCTAATCACAGGATAAGATCCATGTGACTAAACTAGCATGAATATTAAGATGAAAAGCTAATAATCACAACATAAGCTACAAGAATATTTAGGTGCAATTACAGATCTTCACAACAATTGTCAGGTACCCAGAACATAAAATTTCTCAAAGTTGTCCAGACAGTCCTAAACTTTATGCACATGCTCTTGGGACATTTGCAAACTTATTTTGTGTCTTTTTTGCCATGTAGGAGAATAAATGCCACTCTTACATTTGAAAAAACATCAAGTGAAAGCTCCAAAATCTACCTGTTCTCGCAGCCACTTCCAATCTCTCTAAAACTCTGACAACTGTTGTAATTATTGAGTTGTCACCTAAATATTTATGCTAACTTGGTCACATAGAACTTATACTGTGATAAGCATTCTCTCCTGACCAGATTTCTTGTCAGGATTTACTTAGAATATTTTCACCAAATTGGCAGGTACCCAGAATATTATTTTTCTCAAGGTTGTCCTAAAGACCCCAAACTTTGCACACATATTATTGGTACCTTCCTTAACAAGCTATGCATGTTTGCTTTCTCTACTCTATTAAAAGTATAAATACCATACCTTTTGATCAATAAATTTACAAGTGAATAATATGTAAATCCTCTAGTTCTCCACATCACTTCCAATACTCCTCAGAATATCGCAACAATAACACCACCATGTATCAAGATAATTAAGGATGTGAGTAATTAGGGAGAAGCCCAGCTTTTCATGCTATAATCAAGTACATAAGTATTGGTCCGCATTCCTTCCTGGAAGCCAGAGGGAAGAGCATTGCTAATTTAGTGAACTGTCATAACAATAAAACAATTGCAGATACATCTACAAAGCCACAAGTTAGAGACATTTGAGTATCTTGGATCCCAGTTGGGCCTAACTAATATTAACATTTAGCCAAGTGGGAGTGTTGTGAATTTTCTAGTTGTACCTAAATACTCATGGAGCAATTGGAATCTGATGTTGGACTTGATATCCCAAGCTTCATAACACTGAGATCAAAGAGATACAAAATAATCCATAAATCCACAAAGTGCTGAGGGAAGTTTATCCACCCACCAAACCAACCTGTCCACCCAAATCTAAAACTTGCCTCCCTTTCACACTCCCTAAGAAAAAGAACTAAAAGAAGGCCAGCAGAATACCATCAAAATATCAGCTGGATTCCAAGTTTCTCAAAACTGACAACTCTCAGCATCTCAGGTACTAGATGCTGGGTGGACAAGTAAACATATTTGCCAGGAGAAGACTAGGCCAATTTTCATTCATACAAAGCTTGGTAATTAGCTGCTCACAACTTCCACCAAAAATTGCCACTGAAAATTTGAAGGAAAACCACCAGCTGAAGATCAGATGAATCCCAAGATTGAGATTTCTCATAGGGACTACTTTCAGGTCACATTAGCAGGGTGCTTACAATATTGGCTGGCAGTTGCTCCCCGCAACAGCAAAAGACTAGATTCATCAATGAATGACTACCGGAATTGCATGGTAACCATAAGAGAACTTCACTTCCTCATGGTGCATGTCTACGTTGGAATCAAGATCCACTGAAGAGCAGCGTAGCCCAGACTGGAACTAGGACGGCTACTTCTGAAGAGTGCGGGGGGGGGGAGGAGGTTCCCGCCACGAAATTCCCAAGTAGATGGGATTGAGGTGGTTGGCCGATTGATTGTTTGGTATAGATGTTAGGCATGCTGATGCCCCCGATCTGACCGATCATGAAACCAAATTCGCCATCACCCGAAACCCTGCCAAGCGTATGCATGTATTCACCCCATCTACAGGTTCGTGCAACCATGTAACTATCTTCCCATCACACCCCTGTAGGTTTTCCCCGTCTTCCGGAAAACTCCGGACGCCCTTAGGCGATGGTCCGGATTTATCCGTAATGACGGGTAGCTGGGGGGACCACCAATTCAGGACTCGTGGGCGGGGGGGGGGTAGTTTCCCGATATGGGAGATCCCGACGGTCCAAAATTCGTCTACGGTAGGCATGCTAGGCTGCCATCAACATGAGCCCAAGTGGACGGTGTGACGGGCGCAATAATGGAAGGGAAAATCGACCAACCAACTACACCTCCCCCACCGGAGTTCCATCGCTGACCACGCCGCGAAATCCTACGAATACCCTGTAATCCAGTCCAGACGGCAACCACCTTTCTCGGGGGCCTGGGGAGGTTTCCACGTCTCGAAACATGAGCACCCATGGATACTCGTAAACACTGGACCATGTTGTTACCTATTATTATTATGTTTGGAAATATTCTCGTATATGAGGCACCTATGTTAGGAGAGGAGGGTGAAGGGTGGAGTGTGTGGAGGATTCTATTGAACGATTATAATACATGGTTTGAAAATTGGATGTGGTCGGACACCTCGTAGTAAGAACGATTAGTCGGGTGTGCGGGACTCTAGAGGATATGTTGTATGTGTATATATACGCTTTCGCATGTGGCAACGATGGATGGTTCAAGAAGATTTCAAACAACCGTAGTGCTGCACGGGTGGAGGTACGCAATGGTCACAGATGTTCTCGTACGCTTGACAAGTATCACACCATATCGGACGAATCGAATACCCTGCGTAACATTCTTGGCAACGGCCTTCGCCACAGTTGCGGCAATAGAGGGCCGGGCTGGACTGGTGCTCGGACAGGATGTCCAGGTGGAAGTGGGGGTTGCCCGTGTACCGGACCAGGGCATTTCTCAACGCAGGCAGTAACCAGGATACGTAACCAGCGTAACGCCTACGAACCTCGCCCTCGGTAGGGTGACCGAAGAAACGTAGGGTGTGAAGTTCGGGAAGGGTGGTCCGCTTTTTGGCCCGGGATTTCTGGAAAAACGACACCAGCCCGACGATATCGATCTGGGGGCAGTGGAGGAGGGAGAGACTTCGCAGCTGGGTGCACTTCTCGAACACCACATCCAGGCAGCGGGGCGTGACCTCGGTATTATCGAAGGAGAGCTCCCGTATCCGAGGAGCCGCGTTCGCCAAAAGCCCACGTCGAAAAGCTTGCGCGAGGCTGGCGTCGATCTGAGAACACTGGTACTCGGGGCTCAACGGGCTGACGGTGACTTGGAATTGGGGAATGGTGAGACGAACTTTGTTCCAACAGCTACTTCCAGAGACAGCAAGGTAAAGTTGGCGACTGGTCAGTGCTAAATGGATGATGTCTGGGAGAGAGAGGCTTTGGCAAACATGGTCAACGATCTCTTGGGAAAGGGCTAGCAACGACTGCATGAAGTGGTAGGGATCACTATACCTAGCAGGTATAATAGAGAGCGCTTGGAATCAAGGGGCGTGAAATCAGGAGTATGCGAATGTGACTACTCAAGCAGCCTAACTGTGGCATATATAGACGGCAATCCACCCCAACGTATGAAGAGGTGGTAACCATGCAAAACTGGGTATTTAACTAATTTCAGCCAGTGTTCGCATCCTGCCAGTTAGGGCAAGTCGTCAGATGGTTCCGTAGAAAAGTATCTGGTTGCTTTTTCCAAACATGGCAACGGGAGATAACACCCGAAATCTCACTAAAATGCTTAGGAGCTTGCCAAATCGAGGGGAGTGGGCCATTGCATCTGAGATCGAGTCACGCTCGCTGCACTTCTGCTCCACTGATCAGTCCACATATCCACTGGAAGTCATGTGCATCGGACGAGGTTGGCAGCCTGGCTAGGTTTCATTGATCCGGGACGTTGTCTGGGTACAGAAATTGTATGCGGCTGACCATCGATACAAAACCAATGGATTGGATTCGTCTGAAAATCCTTAAGTGTCCTGGGGGCCCGCCGATTGGCGGATGCCGGACACAGGCTCGGGTGACTGTGCAGCATTAGGCCTGATCCATCTATAGGGCACCGTGTTGTTGGGGGGCTTAACTCGTAATGGCAGTGTACAGCTCAGTATGCAGATGATTGGCGACGGGGCTTGATTTCGCTGCTGTAGCAATCGAATTCGTAACCCGCGATCCGATGGAACAGAGTCGCATATGCATCCTCACCTTAATCAGTGGCCATGGTGGTATCGATGGAACCAGCACGGCGCATCCATATGTGGCGGTAACACCGGATTCCAGAACCCTCTGCCTCAGGGTGTGTTCTCGCAGTGTAAGCGTGCGAATCAGTAGATGCATCAGATCATCTGAAATAGGTGGATGGAAGTGGTGAGTGTGGATCAACTTGGTATACACTAAACCAAAAGCGGAATGGATGGGTAAGACGGCCTCTTCACCATCAAACTGTGTCGCCTCAGCTGGGTGCAGCACTGTCTTAGTCCGCAAGAGGGTGACACCGAACAACTCAGGCGTCCGGCCAATACGAGGGGTAGAAGCAAATGAATCGAGGTGACCGGACGGTGAATTGCAAGGCTACCCAGCGATGTGTCGATGCAAGTGGAAGAACGAAGCAGCCAGTCACCCCCATCGGATCAGAATGGCCAGTGGCAGCAACACATCAAATCCCACTCAGGCTAAAGGGGCACAGCGACTGGGAGCGAGGGTTTTTGGCTGCGTCTGAAAGTCACTGGACTGGCCTCCGCAAGCACTTCAGGCGGCGGGAAAATGCGAGTGAAACCGAACACAAGGTTCGGAACTCATTTGCAGACAGATTGCAGTGCCTTCCACTCATTTATTCAAAAATCAAAATCAGAAACATGAGTCACCACACCAGAACAAAAATACCACGAGGCGGGTAGGTACGTCAACCGGGCATAAACAAAACGGGAGAGGGGAGAGGACCACATCGAAGCAGTCGGTTGCCAAAGGCAGTGGCGAGGGTGTCGGGCACAGTCGTATCTCGCAGATGACTTGGGGGATAAGATTCGTGCAATAAATAACCATATGATAACATATGCCAAACGAGTGGCAATGCCAGGATGTAATCATGTCGACGGAAAATCGATTGATAGATGAAGGTGTAGAACACTGATGACCTAGGAATTGGCTGTCGGGGGCCGTGAGGCATCGATCAGCGTGTCCAGGATCAGAGTAACGTCCTCGACTTCGGCGAGATCCTCCAACAAGGGGACCAAATCCAACAGCTCAGTGTCATGCGGGTCATTGAACCATGAGCTGACCGGCACGGCGTTTGCGGGGTGGAAGATATAGCTAGCGGGGGAGTTGTCGAGTATGATAACTTGGCTGAGATCTCGTCCCAGCTGGGATAGGTCCTGATATAGACGCTAAGGAATCCATCAACCGACGCATGCCACGGAAACGCCACCTACCTTGACGTAGTTACCACCATAATTGTAGCATGACTCCCGAAACAATCGATAATGGACGACTTTATGGACATCAAGTGTATCCAGCACTGGGTCCGCGTACTAAGAACCAACCTCCTGGTCAAAACGGGCCGCAATCGTTGCTTAGCTCGGGCAGTTCCTTACCTTCGACAGGCTGGCGGTGAAAACCACGATTTCGAAGGTCTTCCCCACCTCACGTAAGAACTCATCTACCCCAGGGCGCTTCAGGATGTAGGCGTTATGGTATTGGCCCTCAATCTCGACCGGAATGATGAAGTCAGCTTGCTCAACCACCTAGCCAATCGTTAGCGTCTTCCAGGTGCAATCGTATCGAGCGTAGCTTACTTCGAAGGAGGTGTGCACCAGGGTTTCATCCAAATCCAAAACAAGGCATTTCCTACCTGCATGTTCTCTTCTGGTAGGGCCTAGAAGATGCTTTGTGTCCACCTAAATTGAGCGCTTCAATATAAAGTTATTCAACGATTAGTCAGACTGTTGTACCAAGGCTGGATCCTCCGTATTTGGCTCGAAATTGGGGATGGAGGTGGCGTGCTTTTCTTCGTTTGTGACTGAAAGGACGAAACGAGACTTGGGAACCTCTTGCTGCACAACTGCGTTCGGCAACACCCCGGAGGGGAGTTCCTCTCTCGACTTGATAACTTCGTCCCCACCGCAGACGCAGCTCAGTATGGCCGATAGGAAGGGCCAAGGTTTTTTGCATTCTTTGGCTTTCCCAGGGAACAGAGGGTCCTGGCCACTGATTGCTGTGGATTCTCTCGATTCTTGTTTTGGAGAGAAAATGGGTTGAGAAAGCTTGCAATAAACATCCGAAGAGATAGAGGCTCAACTGAAGTACCGTTGCTTTTTCCATTGAGGGAGGTGTGCCTTGAATTGTCATCTTTTTCCTGTTGGACTCGAGTAAGAAGCTTATGGAAGGTAGCATCCCTGTCGGGCGCTTGGGTCACCACTGCTTCCATTTTGGAAGAGATGCGGGCAACGTCTGGATTGGGGAATGCAATCGAGGGCCGAACAAGCCAGTTTCAACTGAATATTTCAATATTTTCAGGACAAGCAAGGAAAGTTTACGACGAGGATAAAGCCCCAGAGTACAAGGAGCTCAGTACCCTTGATATACCAAGACTAAGTTGAACAGGAAGTGAAGCACACTGCTGAATCAATTCCAAAACAACGAAGGAGGGGGCCACTGGCCTAGTAATATAGCTCGATAGTCTTAATTAGTCTTAATGCCAACATTCACAGGTACAACCAGACCCAGTACACCAAGCAAGAGGCGATGTGTGGGATAAACCATGGAAATATTCTGATATTCATGCAACTTGACTTAATAACCGACATTGTACATGAAGCTTGATCAATATCTCTTGAGAACCCATGCGTATTGTCCACTGTTCGACAGTCACCAGTTCCAGAATCCTAGTGGCTATTTAACTTTTCATAGCTAGCGTATGACACGGTAAGACAGAATAATCCACACTTGCCAATGATTTCTCTAAATACTGTGGCAGCTCGGATTCTTCCCATTGCACTGCAAGTACATATACAAGGCTTTGAATAAAGCCTACACTTGACCTCAGGTAACTGCCTGCTCGCAATCACGATCAACCCGTGCACGTTCCGCTCGAAATCATCCCTCGCTGCCCATAGCAACCAATCCTCGTAACCCCCTCTACATAGGCTGCTATTTTGAGACCGGATCAAAGCCCACGTTATACAGGAATGGCACCATTCGCACTGGGCAGCCCCTTTCTCCATGCCTGATATGAGATTGGGATAGGTCCGAAAGAACCAATATTCCTATATCTCAACCAACTTGCAGAACAATCTCCACCTTCACATGGGTGCTGATTAGTGCAAATCCATTGGGTGCTGGGCTGATTTGGTAGGATGTTGAGTTCATGACAGCCAATCTCGGATGCTAATCAATCATTGCTCTGACGGAAGATTCCTGTTTATGTGATTCGCCAGTGTTCACCACCGAAGACTCTTGCTCTTGCTTCCACTAGGAAATCGGCGCACATCATCAACTCTTGACGTGAGCCCTAACGAACGCCATGACCGTGGATAATATCCGGTCAAACCATGGCCTGCCTCACGGAGGGCTTCCATGCGGAGGGAACGCTGGGTTTTTTGCCAGCGAAATCGAGCTGGACATTGCACTTGAGCACAATAAAAAAATCGCCATTTTGTTGGGAGATCCTGATGGGATTCACATGACGCGGGACCTATCACTGCCTTTTTCGGAAGAACAATAAAAGCAACAAAAACACACGGATTGCTCCTTCTTTCCAATTCACCGTACGTCCGTTCAACCGTAATGGTCAGTGTGTATTCCTGTATATGTTGCTAGCTACTCCACATCCTCCAGCAGAGATAGAATTCATTGGGGCGGGGGTTTTCTCACGACAGAAGAGACCTACCGCTGCCCAGATATACGGCTCTACTGATGGATGAATGAGATCGGTCATCACGATTACGAATGGTGTGCTAACCTAACGAATTCTTTCCCTAGGGTATCGACATTAAAAAACACCACGTCAAGAACGGCAACAGAACTGAGCCTCGTAGCCAGGATGTTTACCTTCGCTTGTTGGTGAAGTTGTACCGTTTCCTTGCTCGTCGTACCGACGCCAAGTTCAACAAGGTTATTCTTAAGCGTCTCTTTATGTCCCGCGTCAACCGCGCTCCCCTCTCTATCTCCCGTTTGGCTCGCTATGCCAAGGGTAAGGACGGAAAGATCGCCGTCATTGTTGGCACCGTAACCGATGATGAGCGTCTCTTGGAAGTCCCCAAGCTCAGCGTTTGTGCTCTTCGTGTCACCAAGACCGCTCGCGCCAGAATCCTCAAGGCTGGTGGAGAGATCATCACCTTCGACCAATTGGCCCTTCGCGCCCCCACCGGTGCCAACACCGTCCTTCTGAGAGGTCCCAAGAACTCTCGCGAGGCCGTCAAGCACTTCGGTGCTGCCGGTGTTCCCAAGAGCCATGCCAAGCCCTACGTTCGCTCCAAGGGACGCAAGTTCGAGCGTGCTAGAGGTCGTCGCGCCAGCCGTGGTTACAAGAACTAAAGGGATTTCCAACTGTTGGACGTCCCCCCAATCTCCACACGAATTTCTGCGTAGTACGTTGATTACAATTTCGTCTCGGCCCCATGCTGTAATAAACTGTTCGAAAGTTTTTAAGATTCCCCTTATCTGGACTATCGGGCGAGTTTCAGCTTTCAAACATCCACCTATTCGACCACGTTTTCGTTACACTCTTTCATACAAAGGTTTTTATGGGCTCCCGATGGGTGATCCTGTGTCAGATGGGTGGATGGCCTGCAGAAGCGGATCACCGATGTTACCAACAATGTCGGTGGTTGCTGGAATTGTGAGTAGCCGAGGTTGTCTCAATAATCAAAGCTTGGCGCAATGGTCGTTACTAGCTAATGTTTACACAGTTCCCAGCAAATTGGGCTGTTGAGTCTCATCGCACAGGGTGGATTGGGTGAGTTTACCTCTAAACACTTTTCACTCATGCAATGAAAGATATTGGCTTGATGGTGGGCCGGGCATAAGTGCGCCATCGTAGTAGGCATATGATTGGCAAGTGGAAGTCTTAGAGGCACCAGGCTTAATCATTCGGGCGCTGGTATTGGTGGTCAACAAGCGTTGCATGAACCTTGATATCCTGCATAATCTTGGGCAGTTGAAACATCATGGCGATATGGGTGCTCATTGATCACCTCGAATCAAGAGCCCCGTTGGCCATCATTAGAGTGTCATTCAGTGTGGTGTAGTTGGCGGCCCATCCAAGTACTTAAGCCAACTAGAGTCGGCACGAAATGTCAAATCATTTCCAATTAGCTCGCCAGTGACTCTCTTCCTGCTGCCACTTTCCTGCAAATCTACCTATTCTCAAGTTCTCCCGATGGATCCATCCGAACTCCAAGAAATGTTTGATAAGGTTGAGCTCGACATTGAGGACAGAAACACCGAGACAAG
Organism: Basidiobolus meristosporus CBS 931.73; assembly: GCA_002104905.1. Lineage (NCBI taxonomy): Eukaryota > Fungi > Basidiobolomycota > Basidiobolomycetes > Basidiobolales > Basidiobolaceae > Basidiobolus > Basidiobolus meristosporus. The sequence goes on along the minus strand of MCFE01000309.1, from coordinate 16,827 downwards.
CGGAAATAAATGGTCGCCTAGTTCCTGGAGAAGCAAGAAGGTCACCCAAGATGTGATCTACGACGATAAAGAAGAGTTAGACAAGGTGTTGGCGAAGTTGCGCCATCTGCCGCCCATGACTTCCCCTCGGGAGATCAAGAATCTCCGGGAGCAGTTGGCCGATGTGGCCCTTGGGAAATCGTTCTTGTTGCAAGGTGGGGATTGCGCCGAGCTGTTCGACTATTGCTCGAAGGTGCCCATCGAGAACAAGATCAAAATCATCCTCCAGATGAGCCTGATCTTAACATGGGGAGCCAGAATCCCAGTGGTGAGGATCGCCAGAATGGCCGGCCAGGTAACTTGATTTTCTTTCCCCCACGATGTGGCCCGAAACTGAGTCATTGGCTATTAGTACGCGAAGCCACGCTCCAAGCCTACAGAGATCATCGATGGAAAGGAGGTTCTTTCCTTCCGTGGCGACAACGTCAACGGATTTGACCCGTCGGAGCGCAAGCCCGATCCACAGCGGCTATTAGGGTGAGAGTGGCAGACACGTTGCTTGGGGACCCCACCACTGACACCGACGTTTCATTGTTTCCAGGGCATATTTCCATTCCGCGGCCAGCATGAACTATGTTCGAACAATCTTGCATTGTAAGTTGAGCCCTGTTGCAGATGTTTCAAGAATTCCCACTAATCCCCTTGCGTCTCAATGCGAACTTAGCCGACTTTGCTGGTTAGTCCCATTTGTATTTGATTGTTAGTTTGGGATGTTCACTGAAACGGTCCAACCTAGTCCTTCACGACCCCACCGCATGGGATCTGCAACATTTCCGGAATAGCCACACCAGAGAGGAGTATCAGTCCATAGCTAACCGTCTGTCCGATGCATTGAACTACATGAAGGTAGTGGGCGCTGACGCCAGCCAAATCAGCAACATCGATTTCTTCACATCTCACGAAGGGCTGATTCTCCCCTACGAGGAGGCGCTCACGAGGGAGCTCCCCGATCCAGACACCCAAGAGCTGAAGTGGTACAACACAAGCACCCATTTCATCTGGATCGGCGATCGCACCAGGCAAATAGACGGGGCCCACGTCGAGTATTTCTCGGGTATCGAGAACCCCATCGGCATCAAGTGTGGGCCATCGATGGAGCCAGAAGAGCTGGGCAGGCTGTTGGACATCGTCAACCCTAACAAAGAAATAGGCAAAGTCACACTGATCACTCGCTACGGCTGCAACCTTGTAATTATGCATTACACACCCTACATCCCAACGTCAATCGACTCACTTGCGTTTCCCTAGGTCGATAAGTATCTCCCCGGACATATCAAGGCGGTCAAGGAGTCCGGCCATGTTGTGGTGTGGGCATGTGACCCGATGCACGGAAAGTAAGTATCCTCACTCCTATGTAGCCTCGCCTCGCCGGATGCTAACTGCTTCCATCAGTACCGAACAGTCGAGCTCGGGAGTAAAGACGCGCAATTTCCGCAGCATCGTCGAAGAAATCAGCCGTAGCTTCCGAATTCACCAGGAGTATGGGCGTACTTTGAACGGGGTGCATCTAGAAATGACCGGAGACAGTGTAACCGAGTGCGTAGGAGGCTTCATGGAGCTGGAGCACCACCATCTCCCGCAGAACTACCAGACATCCTGTGACCCCAGGTTGAACTACGAACAATCGCTTGATGTAGCACTTCTCATTGCGAAGTACCACGAGCGCAAGAGACGTGGGTCGATTGGTCTAATGTGAATTCACCTAATGGCCCCCGAATTTCGCACCATGCCTTAGCAAACTCCAACACTGTTCAATATATGAGATACAACACAATAAATGCTTTTTTAGTGTACAAGTGGATTTTACAATCATTTTCAGGCGGGTCACAAGACGGGCTGACCGTTAACGCCCCTGCCCTACGATTCGACGCTGGTCTCCCAACCAGGCGAGTATTTGGCCACCCCAGAAAAAGTAACTGTGTTGGGCAGGGTGCATTTGGAATAGGGATTGCAATCGTGGACCCAGGCACAAATTGGAACATTATTTGTTTGACCCAAAATCGGCAGTGTTCCATACGACTAGCGACCTGTTCTGTGATACAAACGTATGCTGTATATACGAAAAGTCAATACTCTGAGCACTACAGAATTGGCCGATGGCCCACGTCAAAGCAGCCGTTCCACCACCCCTCGCCATTAGCTACGCCAGGGGGATGTATCTGCGGCTGTGCTGGATCCAAGGGACTGCTGCTTTGGCCTTCGAAGCAGCCCTGTAGAGCTCATACCATGCAGCGGATGGAATTGGCATTTCCATAGGGTTATCGGAGCATGCATGTGGCCAGGTTTGTTGAGGTTGATAACGGTGACACCAAAGTAATTTGCACTTTTCCGTACACATAGAATATATAAATTGCCCCCAAATATGGTAAGCTTCGTTCTGGTTTTATCGCCGGCATCTTAGATGGTGTGGACTAAACAACCCCTCACATATACCATAGACTAGGAGTGTGGTTCATCTCATCAGCAAATAGTTGGCATTGGACCAATCCGTACATTCGTTGAGCAATGTTCGAGGGTTCAACACTAACTGCAATTGGTTACGGCCACTATTTCTGACTGGTGACATTGCCTGTATCGTGCGATAGTATTACTATTGCTGTCACCGTTACTATGGCTATTGTCATTGCTATTATTATCGCTGCTGCTCACGGGCGAACCCTGGGCAGTTGTTTTCTCTCCACGGCCGCGTCACTCGGGGGTTGTTTCGTCCAGTGAATAAGCGCTGTCCAAATTGCGCAGGGCAGGCATCGTGGCTGAGGGCCTCTAAGAGTGGTCCGTACTCGATAGCGTGGCTTCAGAACAGACACAGTCGTGAATCGCACAACAACGTAACTGACCCCTGTCCACTGAGTGGCGGAAGATGAGATGGTAATGGCCCGTGCTATATTTGAACAAGGAATGTCTATTGCTTTTTACATTTGGCTTAGCTGGAGGTGGGATGCGCTACCAATGCGTTCTTTCAAAATATTACAGAAAGAAAATACATGTGTCATTGATGAATGAGGTCATATGATCAAAAAGACAACAATGAATTACTTTGATGACATGAAAGGGGATGATATCGTGGATTAGTGATAGGTATTCTTCTTACAGAACGGTGTTGATGACTTGAGGCCTAGGGCTCGTGAGAGAGATTGACCCACTTGAGTCGGGCTTTCTTTCCTCGCACGGGCTGTTGTGGGAGCGGTAGATGGGTCCGTAGATGCCGTCTTAAATTCGACTCCACATTGAAGCGTTTCTGGCACCCCCGGTAGCTACACTCGAACGGCTTCTCGCCTGTATGAGAATACATATGGATTCGAAGCGCACTGGGCCTCTGAAAGCTCCTTGAACATAGGGTGCATTGATGTCTTTTGTTCGAATCATTCATGGGGTCGGAAGAGGAGAGGGAGCTGTCAGTTGACATGGACTGGCTTGGCAACCTTATCTCTTGCTCATATTCTTGTGCATCGTCAGATTCTCGCGAAGCAGCATCATCTCTTCCACAAAGCAAAGTGCTGGAGCATCCGATCGTCACGGATATGCCTTGATCTACAGCATCCTCTGAAGTGTTCAATAAGAAAGCTATGTCGAGCCTTGATACATCCTGTCGAGCTTTTTCAGTCATCTTGAATGGATAGTGATCAAAGTAGGAAAGGTTTCGGAGCTGATTGCTATTGCATAAGGTACTAAGTGCTTGGTCCAACAGTCGACAATATAATATTTTAGGCAAAGGAGGTATTAATTAATGGCTTCAAGGACAGGCAGTGGACTAATGTATCTAATAGAGAGTGGCTGGATGGGATTTCAAAATAAAATTCGGTTGAGGTGCTGAGAGAAGCTTCGATAGAATCGAGTCAATGAGGTCTAGAAAAAGAGGAGTAATCTGGTTCGGGGGAGTACGCACTTGGGATTATATAGAAAAGAGCGGATGTTTCGCATGTTTGTAACTGCCGTCTATCGAATGAACGGGCAGGATAATGCTACAATGCTGTGGGCCGAATATGGCAAAGAGGCCAGTATTTCAGTAACATCGTATCACAGCAAATCTTTTTACTGGTCAACCCTCTTCACCAAAAAAATAGGATCGACTAAAAGCTTTCTGTATAACCAGGTCGGCTTAATTTTGCCACTAAAATGATGCAAAAGGCTGACCAACTGCCTTCTTCATACCAAACCTTTTCTTAGTACCCTCTGGATAATTCCCTAATTTGGTTAGAGGTTGTCCTGATCTTTAGCCCGCCAGGTTCGTCTCCTCTCAAACCTGGCCAATGGCGAAACGGGCTATTCCTATTCCGTTCTTTGTATTTGAGCGACTATAATCTGCAGAACGGCCCTCATTGGCCAGCATCCCGCAATAATAATAGAAGAGATGGTTCATAAGTTAAGGTTTGCTACCCACTAATCGCATCCTGACGATTTGCAGCTGGATGCCAAGTATGCGCTTCCAGGCTCAGCTACTCTAGACCGCATGGTGATGGGAAAGCATGTTTCTCAGATGCAGCGGCTTGTTTTCTGCAGGCGAGTATCTCTCCGTGTCGGATGGATCAACCAAATATCACCCCCTCTATTTAGCGTAGTCTTGTATTTTGTTGGCAAAAACTGGATTTGTCTGCCCCAAATTCACGAATTCCCTTGATCTTCCCATGGCTGAATGTATCTGAGGTGTTCATATTGATGGCTAGCAACTGGTGAGGCAGGCGCGGAGGTGGCAGCTAGTATTGAATCATGACCACTAGATGCTGCTGCTGTTAAAGTTGTTGGGGAGGGGAGTTGCCTTGCGTGTGGTTGGCAATGGATAGACACCGGCTAGCCACTGACACGTAGTTACCTAGGTTAGAAGCGATTGACATACGTTCTAGGCGCGAGACACAGATTTAATCAAAATTATTCATGTTAAAGTAATAAAACCTGTCTCTAACTGCAATGCTCAACTGACCTTTGCTTCAATCGTTCAAAACCTCATTGTCGAACCTCATACTGTGGTCTATGAGTCAATGAAGTGATGTTAAGACACCCGCCTTGTTTCATCTTATTACCCACAACCCAACCAACTCCCCAACAAATGCCATGGCTAAATCATCCAGAAGCAAATCACATTTGAAAACCCGCCCAATGATCACCAGAGACCTGATGGATTCCTCACCCCACTAATAGCATGATGTACATGACATGTACCAACCCTTATCACCTGGAGATCAGATTTATTTATGAGGCGCTGGTGTGCCTATGCATCAGGAAGTGCTTCCGGACAGCATTGAATCTCCTCAATGTGGCTACTTGGCAGCTCAATAAATTGCAATGGGCGCTGTAAAGTGGGTGTCGAGGGTACTTACAGCAACCCAGGTATCCAGTCAGCTGACAACTGTTGCAATGCTAGAGCCTATAATGGAATGGATCCAAACCGCGCTATCTTCTATTTTGGGATCCCCTATCAGAATGAGGAAATGAGGGGGCACAATGCTTTTCTGACTAGGGTTTGATACATCTAGGAAAATCTAATCAAGTAGACCCGCTGGAAGTGCTTCCCATTGGCCCGTGGCGCCATTTGGCTATGGGAGAATGATCTCGATCAGGCATTTTAATGCATATATAATTCAGATCTACACATACGGGAAGCGAGGAAGTGACTTGCCTGCTGAATAAGACAACCTATCGGATTCTGTGTCAACTTCAGCTGAGTCCTTATATCTGCAAATCAAAGTTATATTAATTGGTTTACTCCATTGAAAGGTCGAGGTGACACGCAAGCAGATTGCTGCCTTTCCCATCGATCGTAGGGTGCAGGAGAGGACGAAGCAGTGGTGAATATCTTGGGAAGCTACCTGAGTACGAGACCTCATTCGAATAAGGCATATATACATTCGCACACACACACACACACACACACATATATATATATATATATATATATATATATATTTATACATATGTAAGGGATTCAAGCTATTGTTGGAATCCATCCTTGGCCGCAAAGAAATAGGCATACGACAAATACAAACATGTGGCCAGTTACGCCACATGCCGTAGCAAAATTCGGAACCAGTGTCTATGGTACTTGACAACCGCGGTGCAATCAACTACGATGCAATACCAATGGAGTGCAATGCAAGACAGCACATTTCAAAATACCATTACTATAAAGAGCCACCTCTCCTCATGGATCACTAGGAATCTCCCCTTAACACTGTAATTGTAGCACCACGGTGATGCTTCTCTCCTGCCAAATGAACATTGCAATTCTTGCTATGAAACATGATACCGAAGTGAGTGATAGGGCAGAATAGTTACAGACATGTATTGGAAAGCCCCCCCCCCAAAACAATGATCAATTGACGGGATAGATTGAGGCAATCACATGATAGCGTCTCAATGCTACATCGCCATCAATTGAAACACCAGCGGAATATTTGAAACTAACCACTTATGGCTTAGTGAGGTGTAGACCTCGAGAGCACATACAGAACCAAGCAAGTTCAAATGCTGAGGGTGCATTAGTGTTGTGTGAGAGATCCCCTCATTCATCGGAGCGAAAAATACGATCCTGGCCCTTCGGGTGTCAAGGGGAAGAGTTCGGACTATTCTTGCAATCTCCAAGCCACGAATTGCAGGAGTCCATTGAAAATCAGATGCACATGGAGTCAGTCGATGTTTTTCATATGTGAAGATGCCTAATAAGACTTCCGGGGCAGATACGATATTGCCTGATTAGCCTTATTTGGCGTTTATATGGAATAAGGGTTCCGTTGCATCTCCATTTGAAGTCGATATCCCCCCTAATACATCAAACAAAATGCCATATGCTTTACATTACGACTTTGGGAATCGGCCGATTAGATTTTACTCTTGCACATTCACATGGATATCTACAAATATCCACTGGTTCAACAAATTTATTATTATGTAACGACTGGGGAGAAAAGTCGGTCCCAAGATAGAAACACCAACCAATTTCATCTGAATACAACCAGCATCAGCCCATTTCGACTCCGCCATCAATCTCCTAGGCCTGTGTGGCATGCTCGACAGAACTCACATTATTCATGGAAAGCAATCAGACCAAGTAGGGAGGATACGGAGATACACGTCAATTACTGGAAAAGAGTGATTTAACTATACTCTTACTGGTATAGTTCTGGTGGCGATTGATGCAACCATACGTTCACTACTAGAATTGGGCTCTGAAACAGCGATGTACATGAACACCATCTAAAATGAGAACTAAGCCGAATTAGGTATAGCGCTATTCCGCTCACTTCCCCCTGTGAATAATATATTGGGTTCTTGAAAATCTCACGCAAAGGAATGATTGGCAGCCAGGGTGGATGGAGATAGACAGAAATACAGTTTGGCTCCGCCAATCAAGCGCACAATGAGATGTCGATTTGCTGAGCCCCAAGATCTAATTGGCCCGAGGATTCTATATCATATTTGACCAACACATCACAATGTAGCATGTAACGTATTTAATGTTCACTACACCAATGGTACATATATAGATTCCTTCAAATAGGAACCGTTGTGTACCATGATGGATTTTCTTGCGGATATTTGTGTAGGGGAAACCATTCTTTTTCGGAAATACCACTTCAGTTATTCCAACCCGTCCGATGGATTTCGCCGCCGCCCGCCTACTCCATGCCCCCAAGTGACTGCGCTCATCAAGGACTTTGCTACGAATGGCCAGAGTGGCAGGATCTCGGTGCGTCGTCATCACGCCAGAGCACCCATCAATGATTTATTACATATGGTAGATAGCACCAGCTTCTTGCTGGTGTCTCTTAGAGAATTAGGGCTATAGTGGAGAGGGTGAACAGGTTGCATGCTAGTGGAGAAATCAGTAGCATTTGTCTCTGAAGTTTATACTGAAGCTGGTGTGTAGTAAACATGAATCAACTCAAGGCTAAAGCTCGTTGGTGCGTTGGTATACCAAGACAGGTTTTACCAGTAGAACATTGATGCTTTGGCTGGTTGTTTTGAAACCAACTGCCTCTATCACAAGAAACAGTGGGCAATGTTGGTTCTGGTTCAGGTCTGGGACATTGGGGAGAGGGCTGCTATCAATACCAACGATGGCCGTACTGGAATAAACTTGTAACATAGATTACTTCTTGGGCTATCTAACCAAAGCTCTAACACAGCCATATCTCTACTACCAACACAAATTGAACTCCAATCTATATGCGCCCTTTGAACTTTGTAGTGTATGACGGGCGTTTCAATAGGTTTGGGTATCCCTGATGTTCTCACGATGAAGACTAGGTTCCGAATCCAGATCCCCGAACAAGGGACACATTTGGGGTGATGGAATTTATTTTGCATTTTGAGCTTACACTACGGGGGGTGGGTGGCTCCTTGAATCGTCCCATTTGACATGGCACGAGGATTTGCCATCAGCTTATGCCCGCTTTTTCCAGATGGTGCATTCGGCGAAAATGAATTCGTACTTGCGTTGGGTTTCACGGAGCACAAATGGAACATGGAACGACTCGAGTTGGCCGTCCAGGCCTCCGCTCCCAAATGTATCCTGGAATTCGGGGTTACGTGGCTTGATCCGAACAATATCAAACCATGGGCTCAGTACTTGCTCGAGGCCGTCGCGGGTGGATACGTTCTCGCCGTCAACCTTCTTCCCCCCTATCCAGTTCTCCTGCGGCGTGAATTCCGGTAGCCATGTGTTTGGCGATAGGATGACAAGGAAGCCCCCCGGTACAATCCTAGTATGGATCGTTTCAAGGAATGAGATGGGATTATATAGTCGATCCAAGATATTGGCAGCCAGGATGCAATGGAAGTTGAAATACACAGGATTGGTGGCATTTAGGTTGCATGCGTCCCCTTGCAGAAACAATACTTTATCTGCCAACGCATGGCAGCCATTGGGACTCTCGTCAACTGGTTGGGGGCCAAACAGCTGCTCAACCAAGGTCAACCCTTCGGATCCATTCAGCGGGAGTTCTTTGGAGCCCAAGACCACCTCACGCAGCGCCTGGATCTCCCCCTCGATTGGTGTGGAGTATCTGATGCTTCCTTGCTGTGCCAATTGGTATCCGACCTGTATGAATCTTGCCGACAAGTCAACACCTACTACCTGGTCGAAATAATGGGCCATTTCGAACGTCGATCGACCAGTTGCACAGCCAAGATCTAGTGCGCGGATTTGCTCTTGATTCCCAAGTTTGGCGAACTCAGAATCCCGCATTAAAGCCTCACAGATACGCGCAGAAACCGCCTGGAACGATTGCACGTTGGGAAACGGTGGCTGTGGGCCGTAGTGGCTTTCACAGTAGCGATTCACTTGAACATCGGTCTCATAGGGATTCCCTGAGGTTTCCTGGCCGTTTCCAGTAACGAAGATGTTCTTGGGCTCGAAGTCAGCCTCCTTTCCGGCCTCGTCCAGCTTCACGTTCCCTTGGTCTGCTGGCTGGACAACACGAAAACCTGCATGCTGATAGAAATGGCGTCTGAACGCATACCGCGAATAGATCGTTGCTTCATTTCCAGTGGAGATCCAGGATCCACCTTTGATTAAATTATGCTTGTCGTCGAATGTAGGCGCAGTGAAGTCATCATACAACGGATGGACATCAAAATCGGCATATGGATACATACACGTCTTTGTCCATTGCCACACATTGCCCATAATGTCGTAAAACGGCCCCGTGCGGAACTTGTCGACTGGGCAAGACGAGGTGGATTTCTGGAGGGCAATATTACAGTTATTGAGCAGGTGATCAGGGCCAATGGGGTTTGAGCCGGTATCCTGACGCTCTTGTTCCAATGCGAATCGAAGCATGTGACAATACTCTTCTTCAGTAGGCAAACGAGTAAGCCTTCCGAATTTCTGGGTATACCACCGGCAATAAGCATTAGCTTCCAGGGCATTGATCTCAACCGGCCAATTCCATGGCATGGTTGGAGTTTCCTCGAGCATGTTTCTCAATACGTACGCCCCGTCATGTTTCTTTACCCAGAATCTGGGTGTTTCAGGCTTTATGTACTGTACCCAGTGCCAGCCCTCTTTGGACCAATACTCTTCTTTGTGGTAGCCATCATCGCGAACGAATTGGTAGAAATCAGCGTTGGAGATCAGTTTTTCACCCGCACAGAAGCTATTTACCTGTGCTTCTTGGTGGCCATACTCATTGTCCCACCCATAGATATCCGTCAGGTTCTCGAGGTGCGCAGCAGTGCGTGCCTTCTCTGAATGCATGGGACGACCAAGTGTAATATGGCCAGCAGGAACATCGACGAAATTGAGGCTCTTTGCAGCAGGAGCCGAGGAGTCCCATTCTTTGCAATCTTGTCTAAAGAAAGAGTTATAGTTGGGGTTAAGTGCGGAAAGCGGAAGGTGGCGTATTAGTACAGAGGACGTTTCTAGATGAATACGTTCGTGTTCGATGGCGAGAACAATGGGCCAAAATGGGTGCTCCCAATCAATTACTGTGTTATTATACAAGGGGAGTCGTTCAAGGATCACTTGGGACACAAGTTCTCGAACTTGTGAGCGGAAGGTGCGTACATTCTCCAGCGCCGGCCAAGGGTAGTCGTCGGAAAGCAAGTCATCCCTGCGAACAGATGATTAAGCAAAAGGGCCATAAATAAGGTACCTGTTTCTTGATAATAATTACCATGACATTTCATCTACTCCAACAGAAACCAATGATTCTAAACTTGGATCAATACGTTCATTATACTTCAGAGTCTTGGCCAATACAAGCTTGTTGATGTAGAAGGCGGCGGTGTGTCCAAGATAGAATATTAGCGGGTGTCGCAGCGGATCCGCGCGCATATAGTGCGCCTTGTCAGTGATAGCATCGAAGAGGTCTTCGTAGAGGGTAAATGTGTCGTTGAAAGCTCTATGAATCTCTTGCCGCTTTTCCTTGGCATCCTGGACCCTCAGGTCCATGGTTACAACGGCCTCTTTGGTGGGGATGAATGACTTTGTGCCCAGGTATTGATCGGTGCGAGAATTGGGGAAGGGTGGCTGTTGGACAAGCATTGTGTGGATTAGGAGAAGGTACTTCGATACCAAGCAAATGTGTTGTAATTGTTAGCTGGAAGTTAATGCTGTGGGCCTCTATATATTGAGTTTTTCCACACTGATTACGGTGACGATCCAGATCTGGCAATGGCCTGATTTTTGGTATTAATGATATTTATCGGAGTACTTTAAGATCTGTGGGTAGTTGGCTCAGATCCGATTAATATATTGTATCTCCATGAGCAGAAATGAGGTTGCGGATTGAATTAGTAATCAAGAAATCTGCACATTGCCAGCTTTGCAAATAGTGAGCCAATCAACATGCCATAAGTCCTGTCAAAATCTGTGGAGAATGGCAATTGGTATTGAAGCAAGCAGAGGGCATGAGTGGCAACGCAGAGCTCGGGGCAGAAGTGCGGCCGTCCAGGCTTGAAGCCCCCACATTGCTTTAGGGTTCAGCATCCTGAATACACATTTGTAAGATATCCAGATGGCATCAATCAAGCTTGCATCAACCACAGTAGCACCCTTCCCTCAGCGCACCGAATGGCTGACTTACAGGTGAGCATGCTCCAAGCATTAGCTAATCAGAATGGGCTGGGCTCCACTGTGACCTCTGGCAAAGCAGGTAGCATAACGTTTTGGGCCATTCAGTGAGGGGAATATTGGTTGATCGGGCCTTCAGGTGCTGAAAATTGGATGGATCCTCCTCTCCTCTCTCGATAGCCATCCATGGTGACGTATGGCGAATGCATGCGCAACCACACTCAATAAAATGCTGCCCTTAAGTCGTCAACGATGTTTCACACTCCGTAGCAGTTTGTCAATACTGGTTGTTTCATTGGCAATCAGGCTTCCATAACGAGATTCTGTACCATAGCCCGTATCACGATGAGAAGGAGTGCTGAATCCCTACCCAGCAACTAAACAGATGATGAGCTGACTCACAATGACTCGCGGATTTCCTGCTAAACTGTTTTCGCGTACCTGCTAAATCTCAGATCGATCTTCGAGCAGATGGCCAAGAAAGAGAGGAGTAGCGATCGGGCTGGGTTGGTGAGGTGTATGCCGCGGCTGACGGCCTGGACAACTGGTATGACTAAACGCTAGCTTACGATCTGGGAACGGCAGAGCCCAAATACAGGTGTCCGTCACATGCCACTTTCCGCGCTATCTGTACCATGCTACGCGCGGTTTGTGCCTTTAATTTACTGCTGTTGAGACGGGCGGTGATTTTTATCACCACTCATGGTCGTCCACATGCATTGCACTGCGATCCGTATGCTCTAGTAACCATTAGGGGTATGACTTCCATACTGCAGTTAACGGAGCGTGACCCAAAATGGCTCAATTGGTTTCAAACCACCCTACACACCTCCTTGTGGTGGCCTATCCAAGTGCCTCCACGTCATAAGCCTAGCCATTTTGGGGGCTGGGTCGAGGATAGTCTCTAGCAAATATTGAGCCAAGGGTGTGTAAAGTAAACTGATATGCTTGGAATTAGTTTCATGAGGGCGTGCCAATATATTTGCCACCAATTACTGAACCATTTCATGGGGATGTATTCCAGAAGGCAAGAGCATGGAATAAATAACAGCATCGTTGAGAAAGCATTATCATGGAGGGGGGCTGCAAGGGCATTGCTATACATTCTTTTGGGGTGGCGATATTCGAGAACATGAAATGGTATGGACCCCTAAAGGAACACGAACTCATAAAACGTCTTTTCCCGAAGCCCTGGTGATTTCTGTGAGTTGGGGAAGACAAGACGCGGATGGCATACGTAAGTAAGCCGACGGCCACACCTGGTATCTTTGCCTGGAAACAGGGGGTCAGTGATGGAACAGTAGACTGCCGTAAGCATTACACTTACTAAAAGACATCAGGTGGTAGTACTGGCACATGGCATGCACAACGAAGCGGATCTGCCTATCTTGAATGTTCATTACAAGAAACAGTTGTTGCTTTGAGAATGATTCCAGGTGCTTGGAATCTATGTCTGTATCGTCATCAGAATCGGTGCTGGAGTAGTCACTAACTCCCTCAGGAACCTCTTCCATATCGTCCAGCTGACCCTCTCGCTCCAAGATCTGCTTTATGAATTCGATCAACTCTATTTCATGGCGCTCTACAATTCCCTCAGACACGTGTGCTTTCTTCAGCTCTCGGCGAATAGATCGATGAATGTAGCTCTGTGACTCCGGACACTGAGGTGTCTTCTCCATTGCACGTAGGTCTATGTCATGAATGAAGTTGTGCTGAAGAAGCTGCTGCATGGCACGGTCGTATTTGAAATGGAATCGTGGAGCTTCAGCGGGATAGCCAGGGGGAGCCAGATCCTTTGGATTCAATACGGCGTGTGGAAGGTGTGTAAAGTGGTCTATCCCAATGAAACAGTCACGGCAGGTAGACAACATTCGATACATAATAGGTACAGAAGAGGAAATTATGAGATTATAACTCAATAGAATGTTCAAATATCATTAGCTAGTTCCAGAATTGTTCCAGCCAAAGAGGAAACGCAATTCTGAGGAACTGAGCCTATATAGAAAAGCCAAGCTCAAAGAAGCTTTGCCTTTTCATGAAAGGGAAGTGCTTCTCGCTCACGTTGTTTTATCCACAGCTGACTAGATGCGGAGTATAAACACGTGGAAACGCGGGAAGATGGAAATATTTCGCGGAAGAACCGTTATCTAAAGGGGCTCTTTTACATACCGTTATCATAGCGCTTCCGGCGACGGCTTCCTTCTTTACCCTTGGACTCTCTGCTTTTTAGAGAGTCACGTTGAAAGTAAATCTTCTTTTTGCCAACTCTAGGCACACGAAGTGGAGGTGCCTCTGCGGAAGCTCCAGTGTGCTGTTCGGGGCTTAGGGTGGGCCCAGTGATAGGAAATTCGGTGGTGTCAACAGCCATGATTGGAAAGGAGCTCAAAAGAAGAGGGGTGTTTTGGAAGAACAGGTGGGTTGTATGTGATAGAACAATGAGCTCGCGAAATAGTTCCGAATCACCAGAGTGCCAAAAGGACTTCAACTTACACTCGATACGAATTATGGATTTGGGTTATAAAGGATCTAAATACTCCCACCGCAGCTTAATCATGTTCGGCTCAGTATCATGGACTTGCTCACCAATCGAATAAGATTTCGATCCCTTGCCACGACTTCTGAATCCGATTGTGATTCTTTAAATATCGCCAGCACGTAATGACAGAACACCAAGAATGGCTACTTGCCATTGGTTCAGAAATCAGCGCAGATCGGTTCCTGAGAACGAAATGTGAAGGAGCAAGGTGGTTTAGAAGCATAGATAATAAATCAATTAATATTCTAAGCCAGTAGAATGCCCAGTGGTGGTGGATGGCACAATGCACGTAAGAAAGTGGAAGGACACGTACGCATTTCAATAGGATTGGGCTTGCTGCGACGCAGCCTGTCTGACGTATTATACCAACATCTCATCACCCTGGAACATCCATCAACTTTCCAGCAGCCAAATCAATTCCACCACTTATAGAACAGCAAAACTCATAGCCATCCCTGGTTTTGCAGAGACAACCCCAAGTGTGGCTACTGATTGCCATTGTGGTTTCACACCAGAGTTTCTGGGTTTTCGAAGGCCAGGTCGCAACGACTTTCATTTCGTTACAGAGAAGCGGCATCGCCGTATCGCTGTAGCAATATCTGATTGTTTGATATGACACATCTCAAGAAACGAGCCACCACATCTAAATCAACCTAATCTACATCCAATGATGGTATACTGTGCGGCCATGAATGCTGAATGATATATGGAAGATAGCCCGATATGTGACTGAATCCATCTGGCCCAAACAAGGAATATATCTTCTTTTCTGTGATCCTTTACTATGCATCGGAGTTGCTCCATGGTGACTAGCAAGGCATTTGGGGTAATGAGGGCGGAGGGAAACGAACAACACCAAAGACTAATCCTTACCGGCCCCTTCTGTAATGTGGAAGTGTGAGGGAAGGATCTTTGTCATTGCAAAGAAGCTTACTGGCCTATGTCTGGTGAAAACAGGTGTTATCTGCACATGCTTCGTCAATTGCAGCATGGCGTTGACCCCATAGGCCAACAGTTGGTTCCAGCCATGTGTACTGGTGAGCACCAAAATAGAGATAAGCCCCGCAGACATACTCATCGACGGCCGAATGGATACCCCAAGACCCCCGCTATTTGCTCCCACTGTTCGTGGTCCAGGTATAGCAGGTAACTTCATGCTCGGCACAAACACCAAGCAGGATGTTTCAGTCGTGTGATATTCCAGTACAAAGCCAGGATCGATCTTGGAAATGTTGCAGAAAAACTATCCGCTTTATAGATATCGATAATAAACGACAATATGAAGACTTCGTCACTTGCAGGGAGGCCTGTGGCTACATAATTAGGTCTTCCAATCCTCTTCTATTGTGACTTGCTGTATCCCTTATACTGCGTGACACAAAAGGAAGCGCGGGGAATATACAGCCGGAGTAATGATTGGTGCTGCTCAAAATAAAGAGGAAAATCATCCTATTCTCTCTACCTCGTCTAATGGTTATGAGCCGTATAGGAAAATAAGCAGTCTTTTGTTGGTCTTTCACTGCATCTATATTGACAATTTTTGCTGGACTATGTGCCACCACGATTGGATTACTTGCAATACATTTGAAGATTTCTCTGCCAATATTGGCTGCCCAGGCGAATCTGCATCGCTTTTTATACTCACAAGTTCACATACCCTTTGAGTGACCTTTACAGGAAGCTATGCAAAGCCTATCAGAGTCTATTTCTTCCTGTAAGGAGCCTTCCAATTGCACCACCCAATTTATTCCCCTCCCCATGACTGGAGAGTGCAACGAACTGCACCTTGTGGAAATCCTAATTCTCGAAGGCAAAAAAGCAAAGTCGCTTTTGAGGCATTGTGTAATATCTGGACAGTCGGACAAAACAGCAGCTCTACTGTATGTAGATTTCTTTTGATTTTCTCCTCAACATTCCTCTAGAGTGCTGTACGGAGTCCCTACAAGCCCAATTTTCAAGCCCTGACTTTTCACTGCTATTATGCCGATAGCTTTGAACTTGCCACCTGTCGCTAGCCAGAAGCTAACGAAAATTCTTATTCATAGGACTCAATATCAAGGCTCTTTGTGCTTGCAGTGTGCGGATGTTCTATGGATGTATTGGAGAACACTGTTTTGGAGCCCGATACGACGAAACCGTTTTGTTAAAGGTACGATCCCATACTCACATTCAATCCCAATTTCAGCTTGACAATTTCCGATTCCACGGCTCCATTTTTAATGGTACACGTTCTTGGGTAAAGAAACGATGATATTTACTGATGGTACTTTTATTCTATATACAAATCCAACGCTTACTCTGGCCCCGATTCTATCAACGATCCATTCATTTTCTCCAACTCGATCTTACTTTCGAAACTCCTATGTTATAGAGTTGGGAATACCAGGGATGATTGGGAACGAACCAAGGCTAGCCCTGGAAATGGGAAATGAGCTGGAATTGGCAAGAGGCGTTGTGCTAGAACCAAGGAATTTAGCTATAGCTTGGCACCGCCTGGATCTGGCTCGAGAAATTTTGCAGCATATCGAAACAAGCGATGCCAAATTGAAGTTAGCCGAGATAATCATGGTTTTAGGCGATTTAGCAGTGGAGTTTAGTAAGTGATATTCAGCCTAGGCTAAGCAACAATCTTAACGCACCTTTTGCTTAGACGACGGCCAGCAGGCACTTCCATATTATATCGAATCACTCTCATTGAAGCAACAGTTTCTGAAACCAAACGATAGAAGCTTGGCAGAAGCAT